>VMDO01021757.1:0-34828 GCA_007922755.1 Pedetes capensis | reverse complement strand
TTAGCAAACTTTACTACAAAATAAGAAACATTTCATATCTATACAATAAAAAAGGAAATGAAAATTTTTAAGAAGTTGCATACTAAGTAAAGGCAAGTTAATCCAGTTATTTCCTAAAACATTGTCATTAAAGTACAATAATATTTAATTTTTTAAAACAGGCTTAGAATTACAGAAAAGTTGCAAAATAGTTTAGAAAGTTTCCATAGCCCTATAAATATATACAATATATTATACAATATATACAATATATACAATATAAATATATACAATATATTTTATGTTTATTCAATTTATTTCATATGTTTCTTTCATAGGTTTATTGAGTCAATAGAGTTTATTGAATTAATAGAGTTTATTGATTCAATAGAATATTAAATCAATAGAATTATAATAATGTATCCGTAAAATGTATGCTTTAAATTTCTTTAATTTTTACTAATGTCCATTTTATGTTTCAGAATCTTTCCCAGATTATTAATTTACATTTTATTTTCATGTTTTGTTTTGGTTCATCTGTTTGATTTTCCTGTTATTGATGAGCTTCAAAGGTCTGAAGAGTGCTAGTCAGGTACAGTGTCCTTCCAATGGGTTTTAATGATGTATTATTTTCTCATGATTCGAGTAATTTAATGAGGTTATGGTAAGAAGACAAAGAAGATAATGAATGAAAAGTGCCATTTGCATCATGTCATATGAAGTGTCCATTCTATCACTGTCAATGTTGATATATGAAGTAGTGTGTCTGCCAGGTTTCTCCACAGCAAAGTCATTGTTTTTTTACTCCTTTTCATACTCTGAAAAGAGGTATTATGTTCAGCTCACATTTAAGGAGTAGGAAATGGAAATGGAGTTATACTTCACTTCCTTGATATCAGAATATCTACATCTTTTTTTTTTTAGAATTTTTCTGAGACTTTTTTCTCTCTTCCACTCATTTATTTAGGTATTTACTTATAAGTTAAGACTAATGGATATTTATTCTGTACTTTATATTTAAATCAAATAGTATTGTATTTTGTTCTCAAATTGCTCCAGTTTTGGATGTAGGATATTACTTCTGTTGGATCTTGTATCATTTTGATACAATTATAATGTGTGTATATATGCATATTCTTTTGGGTTTGGAGAGCACTTAATTTGTGACACTGTAAGATACTATAGGCATATCTTGTATATTTTCTTATTAGTCACAGACTCAACCCTTTCTCTTAAGAAGCTTAGGTTTCTCATTGCTCATCACTACTCTTGCTTTCCAATAGTGGGAAATCTGACTCCTACCTATCATCAGTGTCTGCCATTATTTTATCTTAGTTCACATTTTATAGATTTTTCTTAAGATATAAAGTTTCTGATACAGGTTTTGGAAACTATACTTCTCTAAAAATGTATCAATTTTGGTGGAATCATTTTAAGCATGAGTTAGGTGAATCTATTATATTAAGAATTAATAGGCTATAATTTCAAATATATTAATGCATTTAGGATTTAGTTTCCAATTGTATCTTGGAAATTGGTAGAATGGTTTGCTACATGAGCAAATCAAGTTACAGATAACAAAACTTTGCCTAAATGCAATGGAAAGCTGTTTAGGGTTTCACAGATCTCATGGTCACAAAAAATACAGTATACAGAATTCTAAAGTAATAGTCTTAGAAAGTATCTTCCACACACTTTTTCATTTCAGTCATAGTTTTTCTTGTGTCTTGCTTGTTTTGCCTTAGTTTCTACAATCTTTTAAACTTTTATTGTCACTGATTTTGTAACTAATTCATTTCATGTGTCATATATTTATTCCAGCTATAAAGTTTCAGTCTTCTATTGGAGTACATTAAATATTTTGTCATAGTTATGGATCACAAAATTTCATGTTAATTTTATATCTTAAAAAATAATGTGGGATGAAACACCATTTCCTCTTTTGTGGAAATTGTAAAAAGTGTAGGAGGAAAACTGAGCTAGAATTCCATCATAACTTCACTAATGAACAAAATGATTATGAGTAATAGAAGCAATTTGTTAAAGATAATATTTAGCCCCAATCAGGCTAGAATATGATGTTTTGACAATATTCGGATGGCATACTGTAAGTAAAACATCTTTATATAAACAGACTTATTGCATGTTCTCCATTTTAAGATGAATTATATTTAATAATGTAAACCAAGATATCAAAACATTGAAATAAAATATAGATATATGTATTTGAGTGCAGAGTAGATTTGAACGTTGGAAATGTATGCTTAGCTAGACCAAACTAATGCTCTACAAAAAAAAAAAATGTGCTTGGGCTTTTATTAAGTTCAAAGATTGGAAATTGGTACAAACAAGGGTGGTCATAAATGTTATAAATCCATTGGAATGTGTAGGTCAGGAGGCAAAACTTGTCTCTCCAGTATTTCTCAAACTTTGCGAGGTATTGTTAGATTCTGGGAAATTTTCCCATCTGGCAAATTTAGTTCTCAACATGATGTGTCTGTGGCAATCTAGATCCAGTCAGGAAATCTCTAAGGCTCAGGAAAGGATTTTTCCTTTGCTTTTTTGACAGTTCTGTAGCCATTTTGACTTTTATTTTATCAATAATTCCTGCAGAGCTTTTATGATTCCTGCTGGTTTAAATCCCTTAGGAGGAACTATTCCTGAGACAACTTTCATCATAAGATTAGTAACATCTGTGAGATCAGTTTATGAACTGTCACCTCTCTAAAAGGAAAGAATGAGCAACTTGCTTTAAAAGTTTATTCAATCTTTTGTCTTTCTTTGCTCATATAATTTCCAAATTTGTCTTAAAATTATTTCTTTCACTTAAAGGAACAATTAATTGAAAAGAAACATCAATCACTCAAATGTCTACATTCATTAATAGGTAAAAATCATGGATTTAGGACAAGTGTTCGCCAATATTTGCATTAAGGACAAAAAAGGAATTTTTATAAGAAACAATTCAGATTGTAAGTTGACACTCATTCTGAAGTGACCTTCACTTAAGTCAGTTTCTATTCAGGAAACAGAAACCACAATTATTAAAAAAAAGAAAGAAAGAAAGAAAGAAAAGAAAAAAAGAAAGAAAGAAAGAAAAGAAAAGAAAAGAAAACTTAACCTGTGCACTGTGGTGCACAGAAGTAATCCCAGTGTTTTGAGAGGCTAATGCAGGAGGATCACAGGTTCAAGGTCAGAGGCACTCTATAGAATTTAGTGAGACCCTGTCTCAAAAAAGTTTTTAAAAAGGGGCTGAGGATGCAGTTCAGTGGTAGAACCTTCAGCTGGCATGACCAAAACCTTGGATTCACCACCCTAGTACTGCTAATAAAGGAAGAAATAGAAAAAGACATTGAGTGAAGTAGAGAGAAAGAAAAAGAAAGAAAGAAAGAAAGAAAGAAAGAAAGAAAGAAAGAAAGAAAGATTCTATGAGATTCTTGGTCATTAAATATATTTGGAAAACAGAAGGAAAACAGTAAAGTATAGTAATAACCACAGCAGGAAGTTTCTATTCCTCACCTGCCAAGGAGAACAAAGCAACTGTGATGAAGATTGAAGGAAGGAACTGACAGAGCTCACACTCTGACATTCTTGGTGCTTCTCACCTGGAGGTATTGCCTTTGAGCTAAAAAAGCGCACAGGGTGATCCAGACCCCTGAAAAGCCCCCTAGTTTTACAGGTGAGGCAAAATGAACTTTCACTTTAAATATTGTAGGAAAAAAAGTAGTGAGTTCTAGCCTTGTTACTAAAACATATGTCACTGTCCTGAAGAAGAATTGCTGGGATATATATATATATATATATATATATATATATATATATGCAGGAAACAAGAAGAGGAACAAGTGAGGTACAGAAGGAGTAAATCCTTCCTCCTCCTCTAGCCTTCCAGTTTTCTTCTAACACTCTCCAGTGGTTAAATTTTAAAAGAGCACAGCTGTCTCAAATGTGGATTCCACTGTCACAGCTTTAGCTTCACAAGCTAGTGTTTAGAGGAGTAGTTTGGATGATGACAGACAACAGCATACCTGGCAAAGTCCACTCCTTTGGTTACTAAACCTGTGAGGACACTCTGTATACATTTTAACATCCTTACAGCAACACAAACATTTTTTGGTTCCACTCACAAGATATGTAACTCCCCTTTATATTAATGATTAGTAACTTTTTCCTGATAATTAGGAGTTGAACCCAGTGCCTCCAGCATGCTTCCCAAGCTCTTTCCCACTGAAATACTCCTCCTGTCTGTTTTTTTTTTTAATTTTTTATTTAGAGTCAGTATCTCAGTAAGATACACAGGCTGCCTTTGGCCTTGAACTTGCAATCCTGCCTTCACCTCTAAAGTCACTGGTATTACAGGCACTTGCTACTGTAACAGGTTAAATATTTTTCTTTAAAGGGCTGAGTAGTAACTATTTTAGGCCCTGTGGGGCACTAGGACTCTGTGGCATATTCTCCTTCCCTTATCTTTGTCATTGTCTATTTTTGACAACCTCTTAAAGTGGAAAAATATAATCTTACCTTGCATGTGCTATGAAATAGACTAAAGGAAGGAAGTGGTCCTGTGCCTCTGCCCATTCTTGAGTTGTTGTTTACTTCTCGTGCTGGTGACAGTCCTGTCTGAATATTCTCGTACCAAAGATTAAATTATAAAGTTGACTTCCAAGAAAATTTCTATCAAATAGTAAGGAAAATGAGTTAAAAGAGAAATAAATAAATAAATATGCAAAAATCTAACTGTACACTTAACAGAAAATGAAAGAGAGATGTGGTGTTACCATACTTCTCATTTTGGTCACCTATTACAGGCATAGTTGATAGCTACAACTTTCTAAGATCAAGGCACACTCCATTTCTTTGCTGTCAGTTTGGTTCCCAGGTAGTCATGGTCCATGAATGATCAGAATTATCTGAACATTCATTATTTAATGGTCTGTATTCTACCTGTTCTTGATTTGTTTTTTGGTAGCTTTAATACTATCTTTTGCTCTTGGATATGAAATACCGAAAAAGTACCCTAGAATCCCAGAATACTCCTTGGGTTCCAGACTTACTACTCTCTGTCCCCACTGTATATCAGAAAACTAATATTCACTGTGTACTTTAGGTAAATCATTCAAAATATGAAAAAGCAACTCAAAACAACAATAAAGCTTTGTGGTATTTATTTTTCCTCTTGATTCAGTGGCACAATGATCACAAGATGACCATGTGGGAGCCTCAACTTGCAATGAAACTATCATTCATTGCACTGATGGAAGTATTCTCCATTAGGAACTAAGACCTTCAAACAGGCTGTGTTGAAGTGACTGAAATAGAAAACAAACATATTCTCAGTGGGCTACTACTTTTAATAGAGAAGCCATTATCATTTCTACTTTGGTCTCCTATATTGTGGCTAAAGGAACCAACATTGTATGTATATATGCCTCCAATTCCTGCCATATACTGAATCATTTAAGATAAAATTATATTCATTAAGATTGTGAGCCTAAAAATTCATGTAATAGTACTGACAATGTAAAGAGACAGTTTGATACAGAAAAAGTTTCTATCTTAAACATAATTGGGATCCAAAGATATATAGAAAAATATTACCATAAAAAGACATGCAAATGGAAGAGAGGTCTTTGGTGGGGGACGTAGGATGGGGGGAGGAAGTTTACAAGAGAGTAAAGGAGAACTTATCTGTGCAATGTACAACAAAATGCATATATGGAAATGTCACAATGAAATGCATGTCAGAATGAAACACATTTAGTTGTACATTAAAAATTTCCAGTTTAAAAAAAAAAAAAGATTGTGGGCCTTTAAGAAAACATCATATGTAGCTGGGAGTGGTGGCACATGCCTGTATTCCCAGCGGCTTGGGAGGCAGAGGCAGGAGGATTGCAAGTTCAAGACTAAAGACAGTCTGCATAATTTGGTGAGACCTTGTCTCAAAAAACTGAAAAAAAATAAAAGGGGCTGGGGATGCAGCTCAGTGGTCCAGCACTTGCAGAGCATTAAAGCATGAGGTCCTGGGTTTAACCTCCAGTACTGGAAAAAAAAAAAGAAAAGAAAAAGAAAACATCATAACTGAATTTTTGGTAGGCCATGCCACTGATCTCTTGGAACCACTGCTTCGTAATAATGAGGTATGCAGTGAGTGCCATTGGCAAGATCCTAACGACTCTAATTCATTTGCTTACAAAAGAGTTTCTGAATCAGAAGTAACATTTTACTGAATTCCTCGGCAATAAATGTGTCATTTCAAAATTCATTTATGATAGTACTTATAAAAACACTATAAGCAGAGAGGATCAATTTCTCTCCAAAACAAATTACTATGCAATGAAGATAATAAATACCTCCTTTCTTCATTATGGAAAAGTTCAGATATAATAAATATACTGCCAGGTTGCTTACTAATATCCCTGGAGAATAATGTAATTTATGGAATTCCGAATTGCTCTTTGATGTCAACCAAGTTGGCTGTCATCAGAAAAATAAAAAAAACCTTGGTGAAGGAAAGCCAAAGTTCTTAACTCAATGCATTCCTGCATCTACTCCACTATGATCCATTGAGTAAAATTTAAAATCTGATGTCACAGAGAACATAGCACTTTGTCCAACTGGTTTTGAAAAATTAGATGGCCTATATAAGCACTCATGGGACTCAAAATTCGTTATATTCTGACACCATTCTGATGAGCACATCCATATACACATCGACACACATTCGTGTGTGTGTGTGTGTGTGTGTGTGTGTGTGTGTTTGAAGTTCTGTGGACCAAATCCAAGGCCTTGCACATTCTAGGCAAGTGCTCTACCACTCAGCTATACTCTTAATCCCACACAGAACTTCACATTCTTCCTTGTCACAATCTCTTCACATAATTATTTCTAAGTCCTTGATAACCTTCTATCAAATATTACTGGCCATCTTTTGATTCAGATAAAGAAAAAAAATAAAATGTCCTGCTATAATTCTACCTACTAGATGAATTTTCTTCATTATCCTCATTGAAGGTCACTACTGAATGAGGCTGCAATGCTGCAGTAGTCCACTTTTAGGTTGTATCAGAAAATATTGTAAGTAGAACCAACTATAAGACAGTCCACAGTTGGTTTTGTTGGGTGCATTTTATTGGAGATTAGAATTAAGTGTTTTCCATTATTCTGAATAAAATTTGAGCCAGATTTAACTCACTTTCCACTAGTAATATTGAGATTTGGAAACATATATGTCCTAAAGCCAATTATGATATAATTAAGAAAATCAGATGATTATATATTTAAACACACGAATGGTTACATATTACATAATATGAAAATATTATCCATATCTATATAAAATAGCAATAAAATTTCCATACATTTATTTATACTAAATTTTTGTGATAATTTTGTTCCTATTAAAGTCCTGCATGGACTTTTCAAGTTCTTTAGTTTATATGGCCTTGTATGTGAAAAAGTTAGTGTGTATGCATTTAAAATATCTCAAAACTTTTATTTTTCTTAGTTTACCTTATTTATTACCAGAAATAATGTCAAGCAATGTACAGTTTGATCTGGAAGATTGAGTGAACTCAATGAAAGAATTAGAAAAGACCTCTTCATATCTTCTCCCTTTTATCTTCTCCCTTTTTATTTTACTGTATAACCCTGAGATATTTTTGTTTCCAAAGAGTGTCTTCAGGTATCAGTGAAAATCATTAACTAATGGGAAAATTTTCAGTGTATCTGAAACACAAACTTGGCCTACCAGCTCATGCGATTTTATTTGTGGATCTAATTGCTATCTATATTATTTACAATCCATAACTACTGTATCTGGAATATAGTATTGCTTAATATATGCTATTTAGATTAACCAGTGAGTGAAAGGATGTTTGAGACTTCTCACAAAAAATATATCATAAAATCATAGTCAAAATCAGGTAGAAAACAACAAAAATGCAATACTAAGAAAGAAGTGGTTCTTAACTCCTTGAATGCACACACACACACACACACACACACACACACACACACACACACACACAGAAACATATGTAAATCTATGTTGTGGTTACAGAATATGTAAAATACAAATTTCCCATGAAAGTGAATGGGTTGTTGTTGTTAGGTGCCATCGATTTGGTATCCGACTCATAGCAACCCTCACAGGGTTTTCAGTGGCTGACTGTTTCGAGATTGCCTTGGGAGTGGATTGCCAGGTCCTTCTCCCACTTTTGCGGTGCTGGGAATTGAACTTGGGACCTCAGAGACTGCAGCACAGTGCTCTACCAACTGAGCTGAAAGTGAATGGGTAGATTATGCTATTCTCACAAATCATAGAGGTAACAGTAAAAAGGAGCTTAAAGATTTAAGCTCAAATATTTCCTTAACTTACTACTTCATAAAAACATGTATTCTGGGCAGATTGGTAGCTGTCATGAAGCCATGGGCATTTATGAAAAGTTAGCATTCACATTTAATTAATATTAGCCACCTGCAACAAAAAGAAATACATGTCCCGGTTAGGGCATGTCCTATTAAATGTTAATATTACAGGACAATTCTTTACTTCCCTAGATCATGGTTGGCACACTTACCCTGAAAATTCTGAAATAGTACATATTTTAGGCATTATAGTCTGTAAGCTTTTTTTTTCTTTTTTCTTCATTCATTCATCTATTTATTTATTTATTTATTTATTTATTCATTTATTTATTTATTTTGAGGTACTGGGGTTGAACCCAGGGGCTAGTGCTTGCATGCTTTGTAAGTGCTGTACCACTGAGCTGCACCTCTAGTCCATTTCTTTTACTTTCTGAGACAAGGTCTCTGTAAATTATGCAGACTGCCTCTGGTCTTGAACTTGCAATCCTACTGCATCTGTCTCCTGAGTCGATGGGAATACAGGCATGCGCCACCATGCATGGCTTTCTTGTTGTGTCCTACTCGTTGTTGTTGTTAGGTGCCGTCGAGTTGGTATCCAACTCATAGCGACCCTCATAGGGTTTTCAATGGCTGACCGTTTCGGGATTGCCTTGGGAGTGGATTGCCAGACCCTTCTCCCATTTTTGCGGTGCTGGGAATTGAACTCGGGACCTCAGAGACTGCAGTGCAGCGCTCTACCCACTGAGCCAAATCCCAGCCCACTCATAGCAACCCTTATAAGGTTTTCAATGGCTGATTGTTTCAGATTGCCTCTGGAGTGGATTGCCATGTCCTTCTCCCATAAAGCAGTAATAGACAATATGTAAAGGTATAATATGTCTGTTCTCGCTATAACAACTGACTAACCAGTTTTGGCCATTGAGCTATAGTTTTCTTAGCTCTGATTGTTATCCTCTGTTACATAGTAATGAGTTGGATTTTCACAGCTAGAGTGAGTCTAAATTTTTCAAATAGTTACTTAACTAATGTATACTCAGCACAAAATATATAATCATTAAAGTTAATAATAAAGATTTAATATGTGTAGTTACATACTCTTTGGTGATAGAATAAAACATCATTAAGTAACATTAAGTATCTATATAATAGATATCATTTTTGATCACCAATAATTTCTTTAGAAAAGTTTTAGTAACATTTACACTGATTTATTATAATCATCAAGAATTCATCCACAAAATTGCTAAAAATAGTTTCAGGAACATTTTTATCTTGGGCACATTTAAACAGCTAAGAGTATGACCTCGGAAGACTGAGTAAAATACAGGTTCATATTTGCTATTCTGTCTCAACTAGCTGTTTATCTTTAGGTAATTTATTTAAATGTTCTAAGATCTAATTTTTTAAGAAGGATTTCACAGGGTGTAAAATTATAGAGCATTTTAGTCAGCTGTCATTACTGTAGCAGAAAAACTGATCTAATCAATCTTATGGGAGGAAAACATTTATTGGGGCTCACGGTCATAGGACTTAGTTCACAAAGGTAGGAAGGCCTAATGGTGGCACAGGTATCTGGGCAACTGGCCAGGCCTGTGGCAGGTGACCTCAAAGCATGGTGGGTCATTGCACAGAGGGAGAAATTCCAGAAGTGCAAAGACCTGCTCCCAGTGACCAGTTCTACAAAACTGAGCCCAGTTTCCCACAGTTCCATGATCTCCACAGGGCAATCAGCTGAGGACCAACCATTAAAGCACATGGCTTTTGGGGGTCATTTTGTATTCAAACCATGATACAGGACTACTTGAAAATAAACTAAGTGTGAAATGTGACGTGTTGTACCAGGCTTATGATAAATACTCAGTGCATAAAAATGCTACACTTATCAGTAAGCCAGTTAAAGTAACATGGGAATTATTTTTATAGGAGTAAGTTTTGCTTTTATTTTTTACAGTAAAATCTTTTGGGAAAAGTACCTAGGAGATTGAATAGGTTACTTCCTTTTCCAACTTTTACTGTCTAATTGCCTTTTAGATTATTCTCAAAGAAAGGTAGTTTCTATAAGTAGTTTGAATATAATTTTATATTTGTTGTGGGCTGAAGAACTCTAATTATTCAACCAATAAAATCTCATTTCCAATTTCTTATTGCTTGATACAAATATGGTCTTAATACATATACAGACACACCATTCTGGCATCTGGTCTCATCAGATCTCAGAAGCCAAGCAGGAGTGGGCCTAGTTAGTCCTTGGATGGAAGACAACCTGGGAATACTGGGTACTATAGGCTTGGAAGACAGACCTGGCAACTCACTCCTGAAACAATCAGCCATCAAAACCCCTATAAATAGCAAAGGAGCACTGACAATGGTGCCAGGCATGGCACAGTGTCTGTTAGTGTTTTGTTTGTTGTACATAGGGTCACTATGAGTAAGACCAGACACAGGGTATCTAACAACAATGGTCTTAATAAACCATTCCCACATAACATACAAAGTATCATAGACTTGACTTAACGCATTAACATATGCAGACTCTTCCCCAGACTTAGGAGCTCACCTATGTAAATATTCCTCCTCCTCCTCCTCCTCCTCCTTCTTCCACTTCTCCTCCTCCTTCTTCTTCCACTTCTCCTCCTCCTCCTCCTCCTCCTTCTTCTCCTTCCTCTTCTTCCTCTTCTTCCTCTTCTTCCTCTTCTTCCTCTTCTTCCTCTTCTTCTTCTTCTTCTTCTTCTTCTTCTTCTTCTTCTTCTTCTTCTTCTTCTTCTGTTCCTCCTCCTCCTTTCTGTATTGAGTTTGAACCCAGGGACTCATGCTGATATGTTTTGTAAGTGCTGTACCACTGAACTGCATCAAAATCCCATTTTGTTACTTTTTGAGATAGGGTGTCACTAAATTATACACACTGCCTCTGGTCTTGAACTTGCAATCATCCTGCCTCTGCCTCCAGAGTCCCTGGGATTACAGGCAAGCACCACCATGCCCGGCTCTATGTAAATATTCTAGATAAATATTTTCTTGCAAAACTATTTTCTGTACTTTTCCATTTGGGCTAATATCTGGCATATCTTGTAATAAGATTTGTATGATTCTTATTTTCTATTTTCCATGTTTTATTATGGCTATCACAATCCATTTGTTATGTAAAGTTTATTTTTTTTCCTTTTTCAAGAACCTTATCTCCCTCCGATTTGTTAGAAAAATCACTCATGCCTCTTTATTTCTGCTCCTAATTTTCTTTTATGAGTTTTGTCAGTGGCAAATCCACTAAAAAGCCTTTCACTATTTTTCCCTGTAAGCCTGCATCCTATGAAATAGCACAATCCTATATAATTGTATATGACTTTATGTCTTTTTATCCTTTTTACATTTTGTAAAGCAAAGTTTTGTGCTGATTAGAAATCTTACATGATAGTGAACTCTCATCAAGGTTCACATTGGGAACGTATTATGAATTCAGACATCTCTAATTATAGTTGAAAACTGGAAGGCTACTCTCAAAAAAGGTCACAAGAAGCTACATGGGAAAAATAATCTCTCCCTTCCCATTCACCCAGAAGTAAAGAACATTTAAATTCTGGTGACAAAAGTCTAATTACCACTTTTAATGGCTTAGACTTTTGTCATCAGAAGTTAAAGGATGTTATATGTTGTCATTAGGCACTATCAAGTTGAGTCCAACTCATAGCAACCCTATGTACAACAGAAGAAAACACTCCCTGACACTGTGCCACACCCAGCCCTATGTCAGATCTTCTTTGCTATTCATAGAGTTTTCAATTTTTCATTGTTATTAGGATTTAACTTTTTATCTCAGTGTAAGTTTTTATCTAATCACAAAAGCTAAGGACAGAAAAATAAAAGGATGACCTTATTTATTTATTCCTTTTTCATTTATTTTTCCTTATAGTGTTTGTGCTCTAGCTTATATAAAAAGCCTTGCTAATTTTTTTAAAGAATTCTAGAAATGGAGAAAAATTACATAGTATATGTATATACTTCATTATTAAGCACCCCAAGATCCCCCCACTGCCTGACAAATATTGCAAAATTTTTAACAGTGATTGGAATAGAAAAATTTTTGCTTTTCAGATTGAAAGAAAAGGAGCTAGAACTAAAGAATAGGTATAAATTTGGCTTTACCTGCTAGCTATTACAAAAATAATACTACCAAACAATCTTCAGAAAATGGGAATACCAGAACACCTAATTGTACTCATGAGAAATCTGTACATGAACCAGGAAGCAGTTGTTTGAATACAAAAAGGAAACACTGAATGGTTTAAAGTTGAGAAAGGTGTGCATAAGGGCTGTATACTTTCACCCTATCTCTTCAATTTATAAGATGAGCAAATAATCCGAGAAGCTGGACTTTATGAGGAAGAATGTGGCATCAAGATTGGAGGAAGACTCATTAACAACCTGCATTGTGCAGATGACACCACTCTGCTTGCTGAAAGTGAAGAGGATTTAAAACATTTACTGATGAAGATCAAAGATCAGAGCCTTCAATATGGGTTACGACTAAACATCAACAAAACAAAAATCCTTATGACTGGGTCAGCATGCAACTTCACAATAAATGGAGAAAAGATTGAGGTTGTCCAAGAGTTTGCTTGGCTCTATAATCAACACCCTTGGAAGCAGCAGTCAAGAAATTAAAAGACGCATTGCTCTAGGGAAAGCTGTGGCAAAAGATCTCCTTAGAGTACTGAAAAGCAAAGATGTCACACTGAAGACGAAGGTGTGTCTGACTCATGCCATGGTATTTGCAGTGGCATCATGTGGTTGTGAAAGCTGGACATTGAACAAGAGAGACATAAAAAGAATTGATGCTTTTGAATTGTGGTGCTAGAGACGTCTGTTGAATATATCATGGACTGCCAAAAGAACAACAAATCTGTCCTAGAAGAAATGCAACCAGAGTGCTCCTTGGAAGCAAGAATGGCCAGACTGCGTCTTACATATTTCGGACATGTAGTCAGGAGAGATCAATCCCTGGAGAAGGACATGTTTGGGAGAGTGGCAGGTCAACACAAAAGAGGAAAACCCTCCACCAGATGGATTGACACAGTGTCTGCAACAATGGTCTTAAACAAAAATAAGATCGTTTGCCTGGCACAGAATCGGGAAGTGGTTCGATCTGCTGTATATAGGGTCGCTATGAGTCGGACTCGAGTGGACGGCACCTAACAACAACAACAACAACAATCATATTGACAGGTCACAATAAGCAAGTATTTTTGCTCGGTGTCTGTGTGTTGGGTAGGATTTACCTGGTTCTTTGCAGGCTTGTCTAGGTAAATATGCATTAAACTGTGTTAAGTAGGCTATCTCCGTTTTCCCGTGTAGGTCTGTGGGGTGGCAGGGGAGACTCTGTTCCACATCTCTCTCTTGGACATACAAAAATAATAATAATTACTGAGATACTTTATTCTTATAGCAATGGCAGAAGATAAGTGAACAATTAAAATTGCTTTTTGTCACTTCTATCAATGGACAATTCACTAAAGCAAATCACATAGGCTAAATCAAGGATATGAATTCTGAGAGAATGTGAAGAGTTGGACTTTTATTAAAGCTAATATGCCAAAATTGATAGAAAATATAAGCATAATGGTATTCTTAAAAAGGATCAAAATATATTTTTGAGACTAAAGTCTCAATAAAATATGAGCAATAAAAATGAGCACTGAAACACATAGAGGCCGAGGCTATTGATAAAATTTTTTAAACGATTAAAGTTTCCAGAAATATTTTTTAGTTCTGGAAGATTGAACCCAGTGCTTCAAGCATAGTAGACAAGGTCTAATGCAATGGATTCCATACAGACAGATCTATACTAAATTTCTACACATGATAATTATCAGCAAATCATCCTCTGTGTTCCATTTTTGAACTATAAATTAAAACTGCCCCCAAACCAAAAAATTTTGGTTGCCCCCAAACCAAAAATATCTTCATATCTGAGGATAAAGGTCAAATTTTTTCCACTGACCTGTTGTTATTGTTGTCAGATGCCATAGAGTTGTGTCCAACAGTGACAGTATGTACAACATAACAAAACACTCCCAACACTATGCCATGCACCTGACCTTTTTTGTGTTTAAGCCAATTGTGGCAGCAACTGTGTCAATCCATCTACTTGAGGGTTATGTTTTTTAGATGACCTGGAACTCTCCCAAACATGATTTCCTTCTACAGGGATTGATCCCCCACACACACCAACATATCCAAAATATGTAAGACACAGTCTAACCATCCTTGCTTCCAAAGAACAAAATGGTTACACTTCTTCTAGGATGGATCTGTTGGCTCTTTGGGAGACCATGGTATATTCAATATTTACCTCCAGAACCATAGCTCAAAAGCATCAATTCTGTCTCCTTTATTCAATGTCCAGCTTTTGCAACCATATCATGCAACTGAAAATACCATGACATGAATTAAGTGCAACTTCTTCTTCAATGTGACATCTTTAATTTTTAATACTTTAAAAAGATCTTGTGCCACAGCTTTTCCCAGTGCAAAGCGTCTTTTGATTTCTTGAGTGCTGCTTCAATCAGTGTTGATTGTAGAACCAAATAAAGGAAAATCTTTTCTCTATTTATCAGTAAATGTTTCAAATCCTCCTCACTTTCAATAAGCAAAGTTTTGTCATATTCATAATTCCAGTTGCTAATGAATTTTCCTCCACTCCTGATGCCATGTTCTTCTTCAGAAAGTTCAGATTCTCTGTTGTTCAGCATAGAGATTGCAGTGGTACAGTATAAGGATAGAGCCTTGACACACACCTTTCCTGATTTTAAATCAGGCAATGTCTCCTTGTTGTGTTGGAATGACTGCATCCTAGTCCATATACAGATTCCTCCTGAGTACAATTAAGTGCTCTGATATTCCCATTACTCACAATATTATTTATACTTTGTTGTGATCCACACAGTCAAATGCCTTTGCATAATCAGTAAAACATAGATAGACATCTTTCTTGAATTCTCTCCTTTTGGCTAATATCCATCTGACATCAGCAATGATGTCCTTGGATCCATGCCACTCTTCTGAATCTGGCATGAGTTTTTGAAAGCTCCCTGTTAATATACTATTGCAGTCACTTTTGCATAATCTTCAGTAAAATTTTACTTGTGTGAGATATTAGTGATACCATTCAGTATTTTCTGCATTCAGTTGGATCTCTTTCCTTGGTAATAGGCAGGAGGTATTAAGTGATCTGGCTCATACAACCTCTCCGACCTTTTGATCACTTTCTCTTTTTCTCAGTATCATTAAGATAAAACACTAATAATCTCCCTCATAGGTCCTTAAAATCTCAAAACTATATCCTTGCTCAAGAACTTTTTCCTTGCCACCTTCCAGATAACTTCACGCTTTCTACCTCACTATTTTCATATTATTTTTTAAATTCATCTTGTCTCAATTGCATGTTCTGAAGCACCCCAATAAATAATTCATCTTCTACTATCATTTGGGACTGCCATCTGTACTCTGTGTATTTTAAAAAATTCTTTGTCTCTCAAAATTACAATGTAGTCTTCATATCAACAAAGCCTAGTGGTTTTGCTGACCAGTATATCCCCAGGTTCTTATAATGATGTCGGGCATGTAGTTTGTCATAGGTAGCAATTAAAAACTATTTATTTAATGACATTTTTACAGACTTACAACTCTTTCATTTAAACATAGACTGAATCCCTCCTTAAATATATTACTTTTTATACTACAACTGAAAATCTATTGCTCTTTTTCTGCACATTGTCCCTTAAGTATGATTAGTGTTTTCAAAAGCATATTCCTACTTCTGCTAAAGTTCATTATTTTCTTAATTCTCCTACTGCAAGACTCCTGTCCATTTAATCTTCTTCTAACATATGCTTTATCTAAGTAAAGGAGAACAAATCATCTTCCACATCACTGAGTTCATATAATTTTCTTATCAGCAAAACATCTTTAAACTGCTTGTATGTATATCAATTATCTATATCTATGCATTTACATGTCTAACATCATTACCAGTTTTCCATCCACAGTATAGCAAATTTACAGCAAACAAATACTTATTGCTGATGGTATACCTGCATTTTTCTGTTTCTTATTAAATTAGGTTGATTAATTATAACTTAAAAATAGAAGTACTATAAGAAATATATATATATATTATATATATTACATGCTACTTCCTGTAGAGAACATTGTATACATCAAGCATCCTCAGAACATCTGCTGTCAAAAAATTATAGTATTAAAAATACCATCTTAATATTTCTGTACTCAGGAGACTCATGCAATTAATGTGATAATAACAGTTAAAATATTATAATTGATCTTCAGTGCTTTGGGGCTCATAACATTTGTTTGGCATAATATTGGGTTCAACACTTGATGGCTAAAATAATGAGCAACTAAACAGTGAGATAAAGGGAGAAAATCTAATTTGTGTGTAGATAAAAGTTCTTTAGTAACATGAGACCAATATATAAGATCAAAAAGTTCTTAAACTGATGGTAACATCATAATTTATGTCTGATAGATAAAATATTATAGACTTTTAGAAATTTCCAGACAAAATTAGGCTACTTACAAAAACTAATGAATACCATGAGAATCAGGAACTCCTCCTACCAGTAATGTTTGTTTGGGAGGCCAACATTTCATGCAGTTCCTATTGATGATCAGGGAAGCCACAGGCAACAAAAACTAATATTTATCTTTGTGTTTCAATCCCTACCTCCAAATTTACTACTGTAAAATACACAAGCCTCATGGAATACAACTTCAATACCACAATCTAACAGGAAGAAGCCTCTCATTTTTCATAGTTAGAAGTTGTGATTTGTTTTAGACTTTTCTTTTAGCCCAATGGCTATTCTTCAGTTTTGACTTTTCATTTTGTCTTACACAACTGTCTCTAATTCCTAAGATACATTTTATTTTTTTCTGATTGATGTTCACTGTTTTGCTCACAAATGAATAAAAGTAAGATTAACAAAATGGCTTACTAGTGAAATTATAGAGCTAATGTGTAAAAATATATTCTTCAGTGCAAAATAACTATAAGAGAAAAAATCATACTATTGGTTACCAGGAGTTCTTGTCATCAATGACATATTGTTATATATTACTACAAAAATATTTTGATGCAAATCATTTACTTCACATTACCAAAAGTTTTCCAAAATATCTAATTATTTGAAAAATAGGAATATACACATAAATGTTCATGTAAAAGTACCTAGAATTCTAACTTATCCAGAAAATTTTTTATGATACTCAATGTCTAATTGTCTTTGCTTAGAGTATATTATTTCTGTTACAGTTGCCTTCCTTCCCTTCCTCTCTCTCTTGTTCTTCTATTCCTTCCTACCTTATTCTTTCCTTCCTTTAGTGTTTATATTACATAATCATGTCAAGGTATAGGCTTCTTGTCTTTGTAATATAATCTGTGCATGCATAGCCAAAGTGGAATGAAACTTTAGTAATTCTTTGGCTACTAGAAGAATAAATATAAAGTAAATATAGATTTAAATATAATTTTGTGTATATCATAAACTTGTATAATACAGTTTCTTTTAAAAGAATTAATTCATAATGGGTTGATGATAACATTTTCTATAATTGGCTTAAATTTCTATTCCAATGAGGAGCCAAATTATTCCAAACCATATATTTTTACTATAGAGATTCATTTACTGAGATATTATTTCATTTTTGTGGAGGGAACAAATGTTTGTCTAAAATAGTATATCCATGATGTACAAAAACCTTTACAGTATGAAAGAAGTTACATGATAGTTTGCTAACTTTAGAAGGAAGTATCTCATAATTTTACAACAATCTTTTTTCAATACAGTAGATAGGAAAGTAAGTTCTAATAATTTGTATTGTTTTTATTTAGTCACTACCACAGACAAATGTGTAAATGGATATCTTTTGAAGAAATTGAATTTTTATAATGTGAAATTTCAAATAATTGATGTATGAAACACACTCTTATACTTTATTAAACATAGCTATAGTGAAACAAGTTTAAAATTTCATCCGTTGATGACATATGGGAGAAATTTCCAGTACGTTTTTTTTTTTTAAGAAAAGTACCTCCTCTAAAAATTACTCATTCAATTCAAGGTGTCATTACCAAGCACTGAAGTACTGCTGTGGCATTCTTTTGTGGAATGGTATTGATATGCTCTATAATAGCCCAGACCCACAGACAAATTATATATATATATATATATATATATTTGTTGTTAGTTGCCACAGTCCTCTCTGACTTATAGGGACCTTCATAGGGTTTTCAATGGCTGATTATTTCTAGATTGCTTAAGGAATGGATTTCTATATTCTTCTCCCATTTTTGTGGTGCTTCAGATCAAATCCAGGGCAATTAAATCTTGCAGTCAGACTTCATGTAAAGCACAAGAGAGAAAACAATTGATTTTCATTCAATTGCAAAATTGGACAGGAATACTAATACAAAAATACGTATGTTTCACACAATAACAACACACCAAATTCATAGAAAAAAAAAATTAATGGCCAACTTAGAGGCCAGGAAGAAGGCCTTGTAAGCCAGCTAGGTCACTTTGACTGGGTTCTGAATGGTAAAGCAACATAATGATTTTTGCTTTGCATGTGCTGTAACACTGGGCTGCACCCCCATCCAATTTTTTTGCTTTTTGAGACAGGCTCTCACTAAATTCTTCAGACAGTTTCTGGTCTCCATGTTGTGATCTTCCTGCCTCTGCCCCCTGAGTCTCTGGGATTACAGGTGAGCCACCGTGCTCAACAATGCAACATAACTTCAGCAGAAAAATCTAAAAATATTAGCATTGGGAATGATAAATCATGTAGCAATGTGTAGGAATGTGTTGTGTAAAGGGATATATTAGGGATTGAGAGCACATCTTATAAGCAATATTAGTTTTGGCAAGAATGTGTAGTCATCTAATAAAAAAGAGCAAAAAAGGAAAAGATCATCTCTAGCTGTATAATGAAAGATAATAATTTATATTTTGTTTTAATATGGTGAAGGGAACACATCAATGTTTTCACCAGTCATGGTTTCAGAGATTGGACAGTTGATAACATGAAATGTTGAGATGCAGACATACTGCAGGTAAAGAATGAGATACATTTTGTACAGGTGCTGTGTGTGGTGTGTGTGATAAATTTAAATGATATTTAAATTTAAATATGTGACAAATTTAAATTTAATGTTTTTTTTAACCTTAATAAGGGAAAATAAACTGAGATAGTAGTTCAAAACTTACCTCAGCCTCGTACTGGCAGGACATTTATTTACACATAAATAAGCTTTTTTTTTTCTTACAAGATGTAGGTTGTAAATGAAATCAGAGAAATATCGGGAATAATTGAAATGTATACTCAATAGAGGAAGAAGAGAATAAGAAAGAGAATTAACATTCAAAACAAGGGAAATAAACAGTCTGATAGAGTATATGACTATGAGGAAGCTATACAATATTCAGTTAAGATAATTTTAAAATTCCAAATGGAATTAACATAAGGGAAGTTTTTAGTTCCTTATTTCAGAACAACTTTACAGAGAAGTATGAGAAGCTGATAAACAGTAAATTGTATATAGAAGTACAGTTCTAAAATACTAATCACATAATTTACACTCTGAAAAGAAATAGCAACATTGAATTGTTATCATGAAAATGAGATATTAGACAAAAATCAAAGTGTTATACCAGAACTCTCCCAAACAAAATGACATGCATGGCTATCACAAGAACAAACTATCTATATACTTTAAGGTATTGTAATATGTATCCTTTCACTAAAATTTTAGAATAAACTAAAAGCTTGATGTATAAGTTATCTAATATGCATAGTATGCCATGAGTGAATATGACATTCACCAAGGAGAGGGAATTGGAACGGAGGAAAATCAATATGTTACCTCAGATCCCTTAGTATATTTTTAAAAGGAGTCAGAATTTGAACACTAACTTCACAGCTATGGAGGGCGTATTTTTAACAACCACTTTGAATTATCTTTGGGCTCAGTTTGTTACTGTAATACTGCAAGCAAAACATTATAGTGTGTGTGTGTGTGTGCGTGTGTGTGTGTGTGTGTGTGTGTGTTTGTGTAACCAATCCCTTTTCTTACATACTATTTGTTGTTCTTAGGTATTATCAGGTCAGGTCTGACTCATAGCAACCCTAGGTACCACACATGGAATGCAATCCAACACTGTACCATGTCCAACACTATTGTCAGTGTTTCTCTGTTGTTCATAGTATTTTCAGTGTCTGAAGTGGACTGCTGCATCCTTTTCCCAAACCTAGAGCACCCAGTATTCTCATATAGTCTCCTATCCAAGTACTAAGCAGGCTTGATCCTATTTAACTGCCAAGGTCTGACAAGATCAAATGCCAGTGTGACAGGACTGTAAACCTCAGACATTTTACATAACATTAAATGACTATGAAAAGCTAATATCAAACAAAAAGTTTGGATGAGCAATGAAGGAATACAGTGTGGTGGAAATGAGATGGTTAGAGGAATGCAAGCTATGTAGATGTATATTTTATAGATATTAATAAAGTATTTCTGAACAACATAAACCATCAAACATCCATTAAATTGTTTTATGAGAACTGTTGTCATTGGCCAGAGAACCACCAAATAATAATATGGATGAGATAATTTTATATGGAAAATAAAATATTGAAAATTTATGAAGACCCACTGAATCACATTTTTGACTGTGTTTTTGATATTCAGAGGTGATATTTGTTACTGGTAGTATACTCTTTATCTTGAATTTCCCCAGGGACAGTATAAAATGATGAATAAAATATGAAAATTCAGGCCAATAAACTACTGGTGCAGCACTGTGCATGTAGTCAATTGTGTTTGCATAGGGAACAGAACCTACTTAGAAATTTAATTGGATCTGAGACACATATTTAAAAAGAGGAATGAAATTTTTAAAAAGTGTCCATAGATGTGAAATATACTTTTCTTGAAAGAGTACCTTTTCCAATGTAAAAGGAAAACATCATAAATTGCACATGAATGAAAAGATTATATAGCAGATGCTAATATAATATCAATATACTTTAACAATATTCATTAAAATAAGCAGGGATGTAATTGGGAAAGTGAAAACCCAATTAACCTGCTTAACCTGCCTATTTAGATTGCAAGTTGGTAGCATACCTTGCATACAATTCCAGTATCATGGGAATATTTGGTGAATTCAAATGAATTTAAGACAAAAAGCAAAATATGCAACTTTGCAGACAAAAAATTAAGCATTATTAGATGAGAGGAAGTTCCAAAATTAGATATTTTTCAAAAACATATTTACCAAAATGCACAGAAAATATTTTGGTTCATATTTTTAAAATATTCAAGTATAACGAGTATATCGAATTGTGCGTACCCCACCATCTCTAACATACTACTTTTACAAACCAAATGCTATACAATTATTATATTTAAAAGCTCATCAGAATTATGTTGTACAAAGAGGCAGTGATATGTACAGCAGAGTTTTGAGCTCCTTTCCTTTTGAAAGAGATATGTGAATATTGCTTTATACTCATGGAAATTGAAAAACCAGCTCAGCAATAAGTGCAAACATCTTCTTGAGTTGTGTCCAGGAGATCTTTGTATTTTTCAAATTTATAAACAGTAATTTGTAATTTCTTTTTAAACTCAGTGGTCAGTTCATTTAAAATTCCTCATATGACTTCAGCTGCACCTCATGGCATGAATGACGACGTGAGATGATCAAGAACATCATGAAAATCATTAAAAGCTGGCAATTTTTTCCTGTGAAACCATTTCACAAAGAGAAATGATATATACTTAGCATGATATAGAAAGCTGAGCATCACAAATAAAACCAAAATTATGACTTGGAGGACTGAAGAAAATTGTTATCAGAATATCTCTCCCTGTTATTACTGGTAATTCATCATTACTCATCTATATGCTCAAAGCATATAAGACACCCTGGATGTCCTTCTGCTTAAAAAGCTTACAAGTGTTTTTATTCAAAATTGCAACTGATATTTTGCTAAAATTATACGCCATGAGATAATATCACTTATATGGAAAAACATTTTATTTTCCCTTTCCTTTAACTACTTGTTAGCAACATGCAATCTTAACATAGTACTATACAATAGAAAATATTTGTGAAAGTGTCATCAGATAAAGCATAAATTTGACATTTTCCACAAACTAATACAGTTTTAAGGAAGCACAATTGATTATTTTAAAAGTGGCATAAGTAATAATAGTAGAAAAATAAAAGTCCTTAGTATATTTGTTTTAGTTTAGAAGTATTATTTCAAATCCTCAGAAACCTCCCAAGGTTTAAGACCACATGTACAAGGCCTTAAGCTATGTTTCTGATTAAGCATCCAAAATGCTAAATGCACTATTGTAATTATTTTCATTTTAGAGTTAGTTCAATTAATTCCTATGGATTAATATTATTTATTGCTAGTATGACAACACAATAAACATTCTTTTGTTACATTGTGATTTATAAAATGCTGACATTTCTATGAAAATAAAAATGAGATCTCTAGGTTTATAAAGAACAAGTAAAGGCTTCTTTACACTATAATTTTTTACAAATAACTATTCTGGATATAGTTATTTCTGTCTTTAGAGAATAGTTGAAATGTTTGCTTAGTCATTTCTTAGAATGCTGAACTTGATTTACCTATTAAATAATAAAAACAAAATTTTGAAAGTTAATATTACATTTGCATGTAACAACAGTGTTTAACACCTGTTACCTTCTTTTATTTTCCTCTACATGTAAATTATGTGGCCATAAATTCCCAGAAATAAACAGATCCGTTAAATATTTTCAGAAGTAATGCAGTATATAATGTTATATTTTCTAACATAAACCATTTACTAAAAATATTCTTATGCACATTAAGTTCAAAAGCAACATTTAGGCTAGAGACTAATCTTTGAGTAACTTCTGGCTTGATTATAGCCTAGTGCATCACTCTGAAATATATTTATAAGAAACAGTTACAGAGAGTTTTCTATCTTCAATACTCATATCTTCTTAATGTGCTTCTTTTTAGAAGACAAAATAAGCTAAAATTAATCATGAATGTTAATAATAATTCATGAAATACTGAAATATTTTACCACTTCAAGTTTCACAAGTGAATTAGTAAACCCTACATTTTTAGAAGTTGAAGGAGGAGCAGGATGAAAATGAAAAACTGAAAATGTTGCTTCAATTGTTCTTAGTAGCTCAGAAAATAACTAAAAATGAAGTGCACATAAGGAGTAACACTTATCTTCCTTGTAAGGGTAGAAATACTGACTTGAACATACATCATTAAATGTGAAATAAAATTTCAAAACTTACACATGACAAAATTAAATTGTCAGGGTTAGGGCCAGATGATCTGACTTAATGCTGTGTTTTTTCGAACACTGGTGAGAAATTTTAATAAAATATTTCTTTAAACATTATCATATATATCATTTGAGGTAAGAGTTAATTTATTCAACTTGTTTTAAGTATAGAGAAGTTGAATCCAAGGTCTCACACATGCTCAGCAAGCACCTCATTAGTGAACTACACCACTAGACCCTTTTCAACTTTTTATTTTGAGGAAAGGTCTCACTAAATTGCTTAGACTGCTTCTATCCTTGAACTTACTATCCTCCTGTCTCAGCCTTCTGAGTTGCTGGAATTACAGGTATGGACCATAGCATCTAGCTTCAACTAATATTTATTAAAAGTCATCTATTATGTATTGTAGATGAGAGAAGGACATGGCAACCCACTCCCAAGGCAATCCCGAAACAATTTGCCATTGAAAACCCTATGAGGGCCGCTATAAGTCGGACATGACTTGATGGCAACAACAACCTATAGTGGAGATCAGAGGTCAAACTATAATGTTACCTCCAAAATATTTATATAAAGAAGAAAATAAGGCAAAACCAAAAATCAATGACAGGTATAAATACATAAGCTGCAAATCACAGATATATAAGGTATTAAGAAAATGTCAGGAAGTAAAATATCCTATGATTTAATTTCAAAAATTTTGATAACAGAATTTTAGCTTCATTATTCTACTTGATATTGGGCCTGTGTAAATTATAGAAGACATTGAGGGTCTACAGGGAGGGGAGAGAGAACTGAGCACTTATTTTAAAGGAGGATGGAAGACTAAAAATATTGTACTCAAGTATTATTTCAGACTGATAATAAAGGAAATGTATTTATGAATGACAATATTTTTATAATATTTCTGTAATAAATTAAGGAATTCATCCAAGGCCAGAAATTCTTCATTAGTCACACCCTGAAATCAACTATTAAGAGAATTCTGATGTAATTGGCAATTCACATGGAAGTTGTATTTTTATACTGAAGTCATAATAATACAATTTGAAATTATATATGATAGAGTATCTCTAATTTTAGAAGAGTAAAATAAGAAGTTTCTTAATAAAATTTGACTACATAAAGTATTATTTCTTTTATTTATTTTTTACCTTATACCATGTAGATAGTAATGTACTATCATTCTCATCAGCATAGTTCATCCATTGAGATATCGATGTCTTAAACAAAAATTGGAACTTTCTCATGATTTAATAGGTAGATTGAAAAATTACAAGCATGTAGTAAATCCAGACCAGGCCTCAATTAATACTTCTCAATTCATGTTTAGTGAACTATGTTTCACATTCTAAAACATTTGTAGTACATAATGTATAGTTCCATGAGTTTTAACAAATCTTTACACTCATGTTTGTTGTTGTCTTGTACAGTCATGTAATAGCCATCAAAACCAATTCAAAAAGCCTTCGCATCACAGCACACAGTTTCCATATTCCTGTCTACAATCCATCAATTCCCTGATCCCCACCTCCTGGCAGTTGGTGTCTGTTCTTTTACTTTTGCTTTTGAGAAATTCTCATATAAATAGCATGATGCTATATATAACTTTTTAAACCTGAATTCTTACAATCAACATACTGCTTTTGAGATTTCCTTGTGACTGTTTTGGTAGTTCATTCATTTTTATTGCTCCCTACAAACCCATGATGTAAATATATGTCCTACTATTTACGTATTCATCTGCTAGAGGGCATGAGGATGTTCTCATGTTCTGGTAGTTATGAATAAAGCTGTATGAAATCTACATGCATTCCTGTTTGAGGATGTTATTTTTATTTTATATAAGTTGTCTTTTTTCACTTGGGTAAGCATTTACAAGTTAGATTAATGTGTCATATACTAAGTATATATTCAACTTCAAATAAACTATCAAATTGTCTTATAAGAAATGCATAATAGTTCCAGGTACTCTGGATTATCATTACTACTTGGTATTGTTGTGCATTATATTGTTTTTTCTGGAATTCTATAAATATGTAATGATATCACAGATTGATCTTAATTTTAGTTGACTAAATATTAATCATCATTTTCTTCAAAGAAGACTTGGAAATTTTTTTGTTTCAAAACTGCACAAAATTTTAATTAATTATTTATTGTTTGTTTGTTTGTTTGCACTACTGGGTGGATGAACTTAGGCATAAAAAATGCCTATTTTAGATTAACAACATCAAAAGAATGGAGTATGTTGTGAAACAATGTTGATTACATAATTCTATATAATAGAGAAATTTAGAATAATAATTATTAATGAACTGATACCTTTAGTTTATATGATTAACAATTTAACAACAACTGTTTCTGCAGCTGGGGTTTAGATGAGTTGGTAGTGTGCTGCTCCACTCTTTCTGAGGCCGTGATTTCTATTCCCAGGACCACAAAAAAGAGAAGGACATGGCAGTCAACTCCAGAAGCAATCTGGAAGCAGCCATTTATAACCATATGAATAGCAGAGAGGCAATGACATATTGCCAGGAATGAACAGTGGGAGTATTTTGTTCCATTGCACTCATAGGGTCACCATGAGTCTGACCTGACATGAAGGCACCTAACAACAACATCTCCAGTATTATGATAAGCATAGAGCTAAAATGAGGGAGAAGCCAAAATATCATATCTATATAAACCAGCATTAGAGAAGTCATATAAATAAAAGGATTTGCCTCCCAAGTGATAAGTGCTGATGCACTACAGGTGTACAACTAATAGCACAGTACTCAAGAAAACCCCTGTAGAGGAGATAACCGTCAATCTGAAAAGAAAGTAGCAGCTAATCTGAGTTCATGGAATAGGATTAAAGGACCCTAAGACTTTAAAGGAATATATACAAAAGAATGGAAAGAATGCAAAACATGAAATTCAGATCAAATTGAGAAAATTTTTTCATTAATATAATTAGGAGAGTCATCTAGAAATTTGTAAGTACTTTTGAAATTATAAATGTAACAAAATAAGTTAGGGTTTGGGAAAACGATTATCATAGAGAAAAATGAACTGAGATATTTGCAAAATGAAAATGAAGCAGAGAAAATTAGAACATAAATATAAATTATTGCATAACTGTGTGTGCATGTGTCTGTTGTGTGTATATAAGTGTGTATATATGTGCATGGCTGGGATTTCGCTCACTTGGTAGAGTGCTGCGCTGCAGTCTCTGAGGTCCTGAGTTCAATTCCAAGCACAGCAAAAATGTTAGAAGGACCTGGCAATCCACTCTCAAGGCAATCTCAAACTAGTCAGCCATTGAAAACCCTGTGAGGGTCGCTATGAGTCAGATACCGACTCGACAGCACCTAACAACAACAACCTATATGTGTAAGCATACATATATATATATATATATATATATATATATATATATATATATATATATATATATATATGGTTAGTGGAAAAGAATTAGCCTTTTCAAACTTATTGACATGGCAAATTTTTCCAGTGAATAAACATTTTTCTAAATTATTATAAATTACAAATAAATGGATTATAAAAATATTAGGCAGTCTTGTATCATTTCATGACAGCCATATGTAGGCATACATTGTTAGATGATTTCATTGTGTGAACAGTAAAGCATGCACTTACACAAACATAGATGTTACAGAGTACTATACATCCTGCTGCTTACATATTTTGGACATGTAGTCAGGAGAGACAAATCCCTGGAGAAAGACATCATGTTTGGGAAAGTGATAGGTCAGAGAATGAAAGGAAAACCCTCCACCAGATGGATTGATACAGTGTCTGCAACAATGGGCTTAAACATAAATAAGATCTTGTGCTTGGCACAGAATTGGGAAGTATTTAGATCTGCTGTACATAGGCTTATTATGAGTCAGACTCGACTCAATGGAACATAACAAAAACAACAACAAGTCTATATGTTACAGCCTATTATTTGGTGACAATCTTGTATGGAATGTTACTATACTGAATAATGTAAGCTACTGTAACATGAGGGTGTTTGTGTATATAAACATAAAAATGTCACAGGAAAGATATGATATAGAGATTAAAAAATGGTACACCTGAGTAGGATACTTACTAGGAATGGAACTGGCAGGAGTGTCATTTGTTTTGTGTAAGTCAGTGAGTTAATGGTGCATAAACATGAAGATCCGGGACATTACTGTACATTACTGTCTTTTTGCTGTTGGGGTAGGTGGCATGGAGTTGGGTCTAAATCATAGAGACCCTGTCTACAACAGAATGAAATACTCCCTAACATTGTTCCATGCACTTGGTCTTTTTTATGTTTAAGCACACTGTTGCAGAAACTGTCTATCCATCTACTTGAGAATCTTCATTTTTTCCATTCACCTGCCACTTCTCCCAAACATCATGTCCTACTCCAGGGATTGGTCCCCCTTGACAACATGTCCAAAATACTTATGTGGAGACACTTGGACTAAACCGAATTGACAAAAACATTTTCTATCTTCAATAATAAATATTGTTTATATTAATTTTTATTTTATAGGTTTTTGTTTTTTTAAATTTTTGGACTTTTCTTCATAATATTTTAAAACACAGATGCATAGTTAGTGATATTATTCTTACACTTCCCTTTAAATCATATGGGATAACTGTCATATATATTTTTGTTTCTTGAGTCATCATATAGTACAAGTTTATATTTTTAATTGACTTTGGGCCAATTTGCACACAATTAGTATAACTTAGCAATTTTATTACTAAAGATAAAAACATTAATTTAAAACATCTTAAAGCTACCAATTCCAAAGTGTGACAACTTTTCAGATTAAAGATTGAGGTTCCAAATTCATTTGTCATATGCTGACTATATGTAAAGATAAACACAGAAAGCCTTAAAGAAATGGAAAATAGTGATTGGGACTTACTTTTACTGAGCACATGCATTTACAATTGTGAGACATTTTAAAATTATTAAATTGAATGATTTTAATATATTTGTATATCTAAACATACCTATAATTTTACTTTCACTTTATACATATAAATTGTATTTTTCTCATGTATAAAATTCTGAATCCCTCCTCTATTTTTCTGTCAATTTGTCATACTGTGTGGACTCACAGGTTGTTATGATGCTGAAATCTTTACTGCCAATATTTCAGACATGAGCAGGGCAAGCCCTAGTGGACAAGTTTCAGCTGAGCTTATAGACGAAGATGACTAGGGAGAAGGACCCGGAAGCCCCACTCCACAAAAAATTACCCATTGAAAACTCTATGAATACCATAGAAACAGTGTCACATATATTCCTGGAAAATGAGTCCCTAAGGTCAAAAGGCACTCAAAAGGCAATTAGGGATGAGTTGTCACCTCAAAGTAGAGTCAACATTAATTACCACAATGGAGCAAAACACCTGGGACCTCCATTTGTTGATGTTGCTTGACTCAAAATGTGAACAAACAACTATAAATGTCAACTAATAATTGGAACATGGAATGTAGGTAGTACAAATCTAGGAAGATTAGAAATCAACAAAAGTGAAATGGAGTACATAAACATCAACATTCTAGGCATTGTTGAGCTAAAATTAATTGTTATTGGTCATTTTAAATTAGATAATTATATGGTCTACTCTGCCGGGAATGACAAAGAGAAATGGGGTTGAATTCATCATCAAAAGATATACCTCAAAACCTGTCTTGAAGTATAATGAGTCAGTGGTTGAATAATATTCACACACTTACAATGAAGGCCGTTTAATATGACTGTTATTCAAATTTACACACCCACTTTTATGGCCACAAGTGAAGTGGAAGCTTTTTACCAGCTTCTGCAGTCTGAAATAGATTGAACATAAAATCAGGATACACTAAAAATTACTGGTAATTGGAATGCAAAAGTTGGAAGCAAAGAATAAAGCTCAGTAGTTGGAAAATCTGACCTTGGTGACAGAAACAATGCTGGAAATTGCACAGTAGAATTTTGGGAGCCCAACAACTTTATCATTGCAAATATATATTTTCACCAACATAAATGTTGAGTATACACATAGAATTCACCAGATGGATCATATAGGATAAAACTTGAGTACATTTGTGGAAAGAGATGATGGAAAAGCTCGGTATCAGAAATCTAAAGAAGAATAAGTGCTGATTGTGGATTAGACTGCTCTTATGCAAACTCAAACTGAAACTGAAGGTATCCTGATTTTATGTTCAATCTATTTCAGACTGCAGAAGCTGGTAAAAAGCTTCCACTTCACTCATGGCCATAAAAGTGGGTGTGTAAATTTGAATAACAGGTATACAAGAGTCAATGTATGATCTTCAATATTTCCCACTTGAGTTCATATCCCATCTCAAGAACATATTTGATGTATTTAGACACTAGATCATTAGACTGAAGGACAGACGAGTTGTGGCATGACATAAAATACATCATTCAAGAGGAAAGCAAAATGTTATTAAAAAGACAGGAAATAAAAGAAAATACTTAATGACATGTCAAAAGAGACCTAAACTTGCCCTTGAACATGAAGCAGGTAAAGCAAAAGGAAGTTAAAGAACTAAACAAAACATGTGAAAGGGAAGCTCAAGGGGACAAAATCAAATATTGTAATGACATCTGCAAAGAGCTGACATAGAAAATGAGAAGGGAAGAACTCAGTTTTTCTCAAGCTTAAAGAATTAAAGAAAAGTTCTTTTGGGGGGCTTGTGTTCATTAACTTAAATTAATTTTATCCAATTCCAAATGACATTATTTCATTTTTATTGATTACTGGGTAGTATTTCATTGTATATATGTACCATAGATTTTTTTAATCCATTCTTCTGTTGATGGCCACTTTGGTTATTTCCATATTCTTGCTATTGTGAAAAGCACTACATTGAATATGGAAATGCAGGTGTCTCTGTGGTATGATGAAGTGTCTCCCTTTGGGTATATTCCCTGTAGTGGCACAACTGGGTCATATGGCAGTTCTATTTTTAGTTTTCTGAGTTACCTCCATATTGATTTCCAAGTGGTTGGACTAATTTACAGCTCCAACAGCAGTGTAAGAGGGTTCCATTTTCTCTACAGTCTGGTCAGTATTTGTTGTTATTTGTTTTATAGATCTTAGCCATTCTTACTGGAGTAAGGTGGAATCACAGAGTTGTTTTGATTTGCAATTCCCTCATGGCTAGGGATATTGAGCATTTTTTATGTGTTTCATGGCTTTATAGACCTCTTCATTTGAGAACTGTCTGTTCAGTTCCTTTGCCCATTTTTGTGTTGGGTTACTTGTTCACCACATGCTCTAATTCATATGTGGGAGCTGAATCAAAATTAAAAGAAGGAAAATATGCTATACAGAAACTGGAACATAATAAAAAGCTCAAGTCAACTCAGTGGAGATGGGACAATTTAGGGAGTGGAAAGAAGGAGGAAGGGATCTGGCAAAAGGAAGAGATGATGGGAGATGAAAAGAGGGAGAGAAGGAATAAGGAGGACTGAGGAATGAGAGAGAGGGTGACCTCAAAGTAAACAGCCCTACTTTAATAGTTCAGGAAATAATTATAACAAGACCAATAATACCAAAGAATCATAATAATACAAATGGGCTAGATTATTTATGTAATACTACTGACAATGTAAGAAGATAGATCATTACAGAAAAAAGTTTAGACCTTAAACATAATTAGGATGCAAGGGTATATAGAAAGTCAATCCCACAAAAAGACATTCAATGTAGAAGACAGGCCTTTGTTGAAGGCATAGAAGGGGGAGGAGGTGCACAACAGGGTAAGGGGGAAGTTATTTTTGCAATGTATGATGAATTGCATATATGGAAATGTCATACTAAAATGCATGTCAGAATGAAACACATTAAGTTGTATATTAAAAATTTCCAATAAAAAAGAATTAAAGAAAGAATTCTAACCTTGAGTGACAATAGTGAAGGATTCCACAGGGGAAATATTAAATGACATCAAAAGAAAATGGAAGGAATACACAGAGTCATTATATAAAAAGAATTGGTGGATGATCAAGAATTACAAGAGAACGCATATAATCAGAAATCAATAGTACTAAAGGAAAAAATGGAAGCTCCCTTACAGGCACTGGCTAAACACAGGGCTCCAATTATTAGAATACCAATTGAGATGTTTCACCAAACAGATATAACACTGGAAGTGCTTAATTATTTATGCCAAAAGAGGTGGAAAACATCCACCTGGCCATCTGACTGTAAGAAATCTATATTTGTTACTTATTCTCAAGAAAATGGATACAAAGGAATCCAGAAATTATTGAACAATATCATGAATATCACACTCAAATAAAAGTTTGCTAAAAGTCATTCAAAAGGTACTACACCAGTACATTGACAGGAAACTGCCAGAAAACCAAGTCAGATTCAGTAGAGAGCATGGGACCAGGAACATTATTGCTGATGTCAGATGGATATTGGCCTGAAATCAGAGAATACCAGAAAGATGTCTATCTATGTTTCATTGACTATGCAAAGGAATTTGACTGTGTGAATCACAGTCAAATTATAGTTCACATTAAAAAGAATGGGAATTTTAGAAAACTTAATTGTACACCTATGGAATCTATACATGCACCAGGAGGCAGTCATTCCAACAGAGCAAGGAGAAGCTGTTTGGTTTGAGGTCAGGAAAGGTGTGCAGCAAGGCTGTATCCTTTCACTATAACTCTTCAATCTCTATGCTGAGCAAATAATCTGAGAAGCTGAACTTTATGAAGAAGAATGACATCAGGATTGGAGGATGACTCATTAACAACCTGCTTATGCAGATGATGTGACTGTATTTGCTGAAAGTGAAGAGGATCTGCAATATTTTCTGATAAAGATCAAAGAACACAGCCTTCATTATGGATTGCTCCTCAATATCAACAAAATAAAAATTCTTACAATTATGTCAGTACACAACTTCATTATAAAGGGAGAAAAGGCTGCAGTTTTCCAATATTATGCTTTATTTCATTCTACAATCAACATTACAGAATCAGCAGTCAATAAATCCAAAGGTGCATTTTATTGGGAAAAGCTTTTGCAAAAGATCTCTTTAAAGTGTTGAAAAGTAAAGATGTCACATTGAAGATGAAAGTGTGTCTGACCAATGCCATGGTATTTTCAGTTGCATCATATCATTGTAAAAGCTTGACAGTTAACAAAGAGACAGAAAAAGAATTGATGCTTTTGAATTATGGTGCTAGAGATGAATATTGATTATACTGTGGTCTGGCAGAAGAAATAAAGATTTTTCCTAGAAGAAGTGCAACCAGAGTACGTCTTGGCAGCATGGATGGTTATATTGCATCTTACATATTTTGGACATGATATCTGGAGGGACCAATCCCTGGAGAATGTCATCATGTTTGGGAGAGGGAAGGTCAACAAAAAATAGGAGGTCCTTACCTAAATGAATCAGCATAGTTACTCCAACAGTGGGCCTAAACATAAAAAAGTTTGTATGGCATGTCACAGTGTCAAGTAGTATTTCATTCTATTGGACATAGGGTTGCTATGTATGAGAATCAACTCAACAGCACTAACAACACTTTTCTAGTGCGGTACATTGAAGATTGTTTATTCTGTGTGTACTTCCATAGTAGGGCTCATATTTTAGGCTTCAAATTTGTAGTAATTATTCAATTGGATGTATCTACCCACATATGATTTGATTGAAGTCACTCATTTCATCTTCAGATTTCTATTTTACTTTGTATAATAACTTGTTCTGTTCTTTTCTCTTCTGATTTCTAATTTGTGAGCTCCCTAAGTAATAGCTCATACAAAGTTCACTTCATTTCTTTTTTTATTAAAAATTTTTAATGTACAACTTAATGTGATTCATTCTGACATGCTTTTTGTTGTGACATTTCCATATATGCATTTTGTTACATTATACATAGAAATCCCCCCTTACCCTCTTGTGCACTTCCTCTCCCATCCCACCCCCACCACCAAAAAGTTCTCTTCTACTTGCTTGTCTTTTTATGGTAATATTTTTCTATATATCCTTGAGTTCCAGTTCTATTTAAGAAAGAAACTTTTTCTGTAGTGAACTTTCTTTTTACATTGCCAGAACTATTACATGAATTTTCTAGACCATCTATAATAACACCATTCTTAGCTTTTTTGTTGTTGTTGTTATGTTCCAACTTCTGTACAGGAATTTTTCCTTCTTATAATTTTGATTCAGCTTCCAAATATGAGTGAGAACTTGGTATTTCTCTTTCTGAGCTTGTGTTCATTCACTTAAAATAATTTTCTCCAATTCCATCCATTTTGCTGCGAATGGCATTATTTCATTTTTTTGATTGCTGAGTAGTATTCCATTGTGTATATTCACCATAATTTTTATCCATTCTTCTGTTGAAGGGCACTTTGGTTGATTCCATATTCTTGCTATTATGAAAAGTGCTGCATTGAACATGGAGATGCAGGTGTCTCTGTAGTATGATGACCCATCTCCCTTTGGGTAAATCCCCAATAGTGTTATAGCTAGGTCACTCAGTAGATCAATTTTTAGTTTTTAAAGATACCGCCATATTGATTTCCACAGTGGTTTGACCAATTTAGAGCTCCACCAGCAATGTAAGAATGTTCCCTTTTCTCTGCAACCTCACCAGCATTTGTTGTTATTTGTTTTAGTGATCTGCACCATTCTTTCTGGTGTAAGGTGAAATCTCAGAGTTGTTTCTGCATTGCTTACTACAAAATTTTGTATATACAGTAAATTTCATTAATACAAAGTAATTTTTATAAATTATTTTTGTCCTATATTATAAAAGTGGTCCATAAATTTAAACTAAGTAAAATATTATTCAAATAAAGCAGTGTAGTTTTTTTGTTACGAAATTCATTTTCATGTAGATGTACTCCTATTGTCTATTACATTCTCTATGCTTATACATATGTCTCAATAGATTAATATGATTGGAAACAATCTCAAAACAAAACCACTTACTAAATAACTGTGCTATGGTTCTTCTCAAGTTAACATGTTTTTGAGTTAAAAATAAAACACAACCATTATTAGATATGTCATAATATGAATGTATATAATGATAAATTTAT
>VMDO01021756.1:0-29122 GCA_007922755.1 Pedetes capensis | reverse complement strand
ACTAGGTAGATATTTCTTACTTACTTTTCTCAAATATCACTAAGTGTATGAATGTTTATGTTTTGAATGTAAATTTCCCAGCAATAAATTCATATATTTCAGTTATATGTATATATGTATATTAATACATTTGAATATTATTATGTATACATGTTGTTTCTTAGATACCCTCGAGTTGAGACCGACTAATAGTGACCCTATGTGCAACAGAACGAAACACTACCTGACACTTTACAATGTAAAAGTTCTTTTTAGGTTTAAGCTAGTTGCTGCCACCACTGTGTTTCTTAACATTTGAGCAATGCCACATCAGCAAATGGAGGTCCCAAGGGCTTTACTCCACTCCATTCATTAAGGTCAACTCTACTTTGAGTAGACTCTTCCCCAGTCATTTCTTGAGTGCCTTGTAGCCTGGGGAGCTCATGTTTTGGCCCTATATTTGACAGTGTGTCTCTGCTATTCATAGGGTTTTCAGTGGCTAATTGTTTTAGGAGTGGGCTGATGGTTCCTTCTTTCTAGTCTGTCTTAATCTGGAGCTCAGCTGAAACCTGTCCATCATGGGTGCCCCTGCTGGTATATGAAATACCTACCTTGCTTTCAGCATCACAGCAACATGCAAGCCCCTGCAGCACAAGGTGACAGATACACACACATGCAAATGTACACACACATTTATATATACACAAACACACACATATATGTAAACAGTGTTGAAGAGTGAAGTTTCTTTTATTTTCCAACTTTGTTGCCTAGCCGGTCAGTTGTCCTTCCTCAATGGAAAACTAATCCTATGCTTATTTCTGTTCTAAGATGACATCCCACAAATTTGTTTCCTGTCAAGTTTCCAAGCTGGATGTAGACAAAAAGTTATCTCATCATTACTTTAAAGCTAATCATATCTAACTTTGAGTTATGTTTATCTATTTCCAGGGTTATAATACTGGGATAAATCAGAGTTTAATCCCCTTTCTGAAGTTATTGTATCAAGGTTATGTATTACTCTCATTTCTTAGTTTTCTCCAACCTACTAACCTCAGAAAGGAAAAGTTTCTTTTTCTCTATTGTGTTGGAAAATCGTTCTTATAATCATGGTTTTAAATATTTTATTTTATGGTATAAATGTTATGTTATATACTTCATATTTTGAGCTCTCCAGATTTTGTCCCTTATTTTCAAATAACACTGGATATTCCACAATAAATCATTTCTTTTTCAAATGCCCTTTATTTTTGGTTCTTGGAGGTTGAACCCAGGATCTCACACATGCCTTGCAAGTGCTCATCCTTAGTCCATCCCTAGTCCATTTTTTGTTTTTTATTTTAAGATAGAGTCTCACTGAGTTATGCAGCCTACCTCTGGCCTCCACTTCCTGAGCTGCTGTTACTATATGCATTCTGAATTTTAAAACTATTTTGGTGTCTTCTTCCTATCTTAGTGGAAATTAGAAATCTAGGTGGAAAAAAACATGTTTCTAAATAAAAGAAGACTACATAAATATAGGGCTGGGATTTAGCTCAGTTGATAGAGCACTGTTCTGCAGTATCTGAGGTCCCAGGTTTGATTCCCAGCACCACAAAAATGGGAGAAGGATGTAGCAATCCACTCCCAAGGCAATCCCCAAACAATCAGCCATTGAAAACCCTATGAGGGTAGCTATGAGTCGAAAACGACTTGACAGCACCTAACAACAATAACAACATGTAAGTATAACTACTTATCATGTAGTGAAACATGAATAAATTCTTTCAAATATGTTCAACTCAATTTATAAGGGATTTAGGGCTAAAAATCCAAGCTATTCAAGTCTGGATATCGATGACTGTATTTTAAAGCCTTGTATATACTTCTCTTGGGCTGGGATTTAGTTCAGTTGATAGAGCACTGTGCTGCAGTCTCTGAGGTCTCGAGTTCAATTCCCAGCACCGCAAAAATGGGAGAAGGGACTGGCAATCCACTCCCAAGGCAATCCCTATGCAGTCGCCATTGAAAACTCTATGAGGGTCTCTATGAGTCGGATACCGACTTGACAGCACCTAACAACAACAACAACAACAACAACATATACTTCTCTTGGTAAATTTTTTAATAGAAAACAATATGTATTCTGTCCAAGTGCAGTGGCAAACATCTTTAATCCCAAGAACATGGGAGCTGGAGGGAGGAGGATCCCAAGTGAGAGGCCAGAAATATCCTGAGTAACTTAATGAGACCTTGTCTCAAGATCAAATAGAAAAGGGGCTTGTGGTGCAGCTCAGTGGTAAAGTGCTTGCAAAGTACATACAAGGCACTGAGTTCAACCCTCCAGTACTGCAACAACAACAACAATAATAATAATAGTAATAAAACATGTATTTTGTCATTTGAAGTGTAATGTTCCATAAATGTAAATTAGGTCAAGTTGATAGACTGTTAAATATGCTACATCCTTACTGATAATCTTGTTTATATTTTTAGCAATTATTATAAATACCTACAACTCCACTTAATTGATTACTTTTCGCTTTTATTTTCAGTACTGGGAAGTAGGACACAGGGCCTCAAGTATGCTAGTCAACTGCTGTACCATTGAACTGTAACCCTTAAGTCCCTATTTTATTTTTTATTTAGTGTGGTTCTACATTGAGCAGGCTGCTTCTTGCCTCAAATTTGTGATCCTCAGGAAGCTGCTGAGATTACAGGTATGCTCCACAGAGCTTGGCTATTTTTCACTCAGTTGCCAGATTTTATTTCATGTACATTGTAGCTATTTTAAGTACCACATTTTATGATTACAATATGTCCCTGATAAATTACTTCTTTCAATATTTGCAAAAGTTTGTATTTCTTTCTGTGACTGTCCCTTGTTTTGAAATTTCCTTTGATATTAGTATATCCAATCCAGCTCGGGCTGGGATTTAGCTCACTTGATAGAGTGCTTTCTCTGTGCACTCTGATGCCCTGGGTTCAATCCCTAGCACCACAAAAATGGGAGAAGGACTTGTCAGCCCACTCGTGAAATAATCTTAAAACAATCAGCCATCAAGAACTCCATGAATAAGTACATGGGGTCACTAAGAGTTGGATCCAACTCGAGAGCACCTAACAACGATAATAATGTCAGTTTCTGCTTTGAATTTTTATAGATAGATCATTTGTATTTATGAAAATTATTCATATGTTCGAGCTTATGGCTGCCATTTTAGCTTAGGATTTTCTGTTTGTTTTCCCTGTTTCTTATTCCTTTGTGGATGTTTTCTTAACTTTCTTGCAATTATTTGAATGCATTTACTTACACAATTATTTTTGTTTATTGCCTTACATGATTTTCATAATGATTGCTCTGCATGCTACAAAGTGTGTGAATAACTTATCACAGCATATTGATGTTCACCTTTCCCACTTCAGTTATAAGTGGAAAATAGAACTTTCTATATTTAATTTTTAAAACATGAAAATATTTTTCCTACCTCTCATTCTTCTAGTCAAAATATCTTAAAGTTCTTGATATTATCATACAAGACACACTATAAGGTCATTCTCAATACTTTAATTAGGATAATGTATGTTTTCATGTGTAGGGAGAAATTGGGAGGATATTGGCAAAAAACACTTAACTGGGAAAATGGTTTTTGAATATGTGGTTTGTAAATTAGAAATGTAGGGAAAGTGAAAGTAACTTGATAGAACATTTGGACAATACCATTCATGAATCCCCTAAACCCAACTGGACTGTTAAAAAACAATGGACTCAAAGCTGATTGGTTTGAGCCATCTATAAAAGGAGCTGCAGTGCAACAGCTTGTTCTCTCTGCTTCAGACCACCAAGTAGACAAGAATTCTCTCTTGCCTCGTGACCTATGACAAGGAAACAACTTTTTCTGGATTCAACCAACAACACAGAATCATGACCACTGAAATCAGGACAACTAGATGGCACTCTCAAGGAAAGATGGACTACAATCAAGGTGAGGACAGTCTCTTGGCCCAAAGCCTAGGGACAGAAGCTGATGACAATCTCCATTCCCAGTGCTGGAGGCAGAAGAGCTGCCACTGCCCTTGAGGCAGCATAAGAGCTTTAGCACTGGTAAGCTGTACATTTTGGTTTCCCTTAGGCCCTTGTCAGGGCAGAGAGATAATAAAGAGCTTCATGGTCCCCTAAGGTAAAGTATCCTAAGGCTTTTCCTTTCTGCCCTCTCAACAGCATTCCAAAGGGCTTCAAGTGTCTGTGCTCCTCACTAGAGGGTCCTGAGTCAGTTGTATTAAATTATCTATGTGTGTGGCCATGCATCCTATCCAGCATCTGGGCTAGACTGGCAAGGAGCGCACTCTACATAGAAGTGGCATCTGAACAAGGGACCCTGTAAAACACCGTGGGAATCCTGAGAGTAGGGATCCACATGGGGTGTGGACAAAGACCTTCATCCCTAGAGGGGGCCCTGAAAAAGGAGGAATCCTCATACCAAGTGGTAAACAGGAAGAAAAACGGACAGCCCTCTCCTGAGAAGGGTGCTCGGAGGAGAAGCAGAAGCAGCCATGCTTCACAGAGGATCAGATGGGATGCTGGATGGGAGGCCATGAGCAATGGATGGAAGGCCAATGGGTCTTTACACAGCAGCAGAAGTGAGTGTCACGTGGTTAGGAGTAGGTGCATGTAGCCCTAGGCAGGGACCTTAAGTCTGGGGACGAGTCTGTGCAGGCACATAGGGAAGGCATGAACACAGAGAATATAAAGAGTGGAACCTCCTGACAATGGGAAGATATAAAAACGTGAAAAGCATCTTGGCAGGGCCAAAGCCTAACATGAAAGGGGGGCCAAGAGCCTCTGTGAGAGAGGGCCAGTAAGAAGGTCCTAGGAAGGAGCCAAAGTGCTCTTAGGAAAGGCAGGAAAATGAGCTGCTGAGGAAGGGAGAAGGCCAAAGGGCTTCAATGAGGTAAAAGACCCATAAAAGAGGTCTGAGTGGGAGCCAAAGGACTCAGAGGTTTCGGGGAACCTGAAGGAGGCCAGAGCCAGAGCCAGAGCCAGAGCAGGGGCCAGAGCTAGAAGGGAGAAGGCCAAACCAGGAAAGGAGCCTCAGAAAGAAGGAGGCCAGAAAGAAACATAATGTACGGAAGGAGCCAAACTCCCAGTTTGAAGGAAGGAAAAAGGAATAAGGAACCAATAAGGAACCAAGAAGCATAGTGTTCCTCCTGTGAGTTAAAGAAAAGTGGTAGGCATGGAACGTAACAAAAGCAAAGTTTTGGAATCACAATGGAAAAGCCTAAAATCCCAGCTAAAACAGGTGGGAAAAAAGTGAACAAAAAGAAAACAAGCAGATTTTAGAAAGAGGAACTAGTGGCAGCACCATGGCTAGTTGCAGAGGATTTAAGGAGGACAGAGATCTGGGAAGAAGTCAGTGAGGCTGCCAGAGCATCTCTGTGCAGAAGAAACAACAATGTGTAACTGGCATTGTTTAGAAGGCTCATGGCACTTAGAAGGAGCCATGATAAAAGGCAGGAAAGTGCCAGTAAAAGATGTGTGGTGCAGACCAATATGTTGCTGGATACCACAGAGGTAATAAGGGAGTTAAAAGAGGCTATCATTCAAATGAGGGAAGCAGGTCCCCCCAGAAGGGAAGGGCTTCCATCTAGAGTCAGACCCTAAAGGGAGGGACTTCCAGAGGAAGCTGGAGGAAGCTGGATCTCAAGGAGAGGGGCCTAGGATGGAAGCCAGACCCAAAGGGGGGGGGGCTTTCCCCAGTACCAGAAATGATGAAGGAGGAGCTTCTGGTGGAAGCACACCTCCAGGAAGTGCGCTCAAGGGATGGACTCTACCCAAGCCTAGCTCAACTTGCCATAGCAAGCACAGGAACTTGGACAGGGCAGCCTATAGGCATAGGCAGTTATGGGCCACAGGCCCATTACAGTCAATGTAATGCCAACACTGGAGCACCCGCGAATGTGGTATCTATATGATTCCAAGGACTTGAAGGACCTATGGGCAGGCATTAGGGAGGATGGTCCACAAACCATGTGGATGAAGACAGTCCTTAACAGCCTAGCCATTAGGGTCAATACCCCACAGGATTGGAGGGACCTGACAAGGGCAGTTCTTCTGGGGCCCACCTTCATACTGTGGGAAGCCCTATACCAGGACAAATGCAAGCAACAAGCAGAGAGGAATGCCCAGGCAAGGATAGACATTGGACTGCTTGTTAGGAGAAAGGCCTATATACTTGGCGGTTGCGAGACGAGAAATGGGACCAGCACAGTCATTTGATCTAGTAAGGATCTGTGCCCAGAAAGCATGGGACAGACTACCAAAAGAAGGGGTGACTCTGAGTCTAGGGTCATTCAGAAGCAAATTGAATCATTTGGGGACTTTGTTGACAGGGTCAACAAGAGGCTAGAGCCTAAAGTTATTCATGAGTGTGTGAAAGCAGAACTGCTTAAGCACTTGCTGTGGGATGGCATGTCCAGTGACTGTAACCAAGCCTGCCTGGGCCTAAATAATGGGACCCTGGAGGATTGGATCATAGCTGTGCAAGACACAGTTTCCATGGCCCAAACAGCCACAGTCATGGCCAAAACCTTCACAGACCAAGCTATAGACAGTGTCCCTAAAGCCTTCACTGCAATTATGGAGAAATTCAGAGACAGAAGACCCAGCAAATGCAACCACTGCAGGGAGAAGGGGAATTGGTGGTAGGAATGCCTAGAAAGGCAGGAAGGGCCAAGGAAAGAACAGAGGGAGGAACAGCCCAAGAACTCAACAGGCCTCGTGGTCCATGCCAACAGTGTGGCAAAATGGGCCACACCAAGAAAACATGCTGGTCCAACTACAATAAAGATGGCACACCCCTCCAGAGGACTTTAAACCGAAGGCTATGAGCCTTCCATCCCAGCCACAAAGGAAGGATGAGGAGAAACCACAGGAAAAATTAGAGGCCAAGCCCAGAGAGACAGAAGAGAAACCTATAGAGGAACAGAGTATGAACAAGAACCAGGAAAAGGAAAAGCCACAGAAAGACAGAAGCAAGCTCCAAGTGCACTGGACTAAACTCAAAACTGATGCCTCAACAAATGATAAGGTTTTAATCATAATTTGGGAAGTTTGGGATCTTTGAGTAGCAGAAAATCAAAACTAGCAGGGTCTGACACACCTGTGTTAAGGGAAATCATCAATTAGTTAAAATCTGCTTTGTGCAAACAAATCAAAAATATCAATTGACTAATTATTTAAAGGATGACATTATTGAGAATAATAATTTTGAAGACAAATGTAAAACCAAAAGGCTCAAATGTAAGTCAAAGGAGCTCAATGTCCGGATGAACGAGATTGTAAATGTCAAAGATGTATGTTCTAACAATGGATTAACTCCTGTTAACAAACCAACTGTAAAATGCTCTTGGTGCCTTTTATTACATTCCAAGGACAGATTGCTAGATGTAATATTTTGTCACCACAAGTTTTTTACGGGTTATTTACAACCATACCTAAAAGAAAAAAACCTCTCAAGGTACAATAGATATTTGATGCATGAAATGTACTGGTAAATTTGTTCCCCAAAATCTTAATTTAATATTAAATAATGATAACAGAGTCAATTATGAGATGAGCAAAATTACTAACATGAACAATTCAGATTCTAAAATGTATATAAATGAAATTTCTAATTGTGATAACTTGGCTTCTGTTAACAAATCAACCATAAGGTGTTCTTTATGCCTCTTGTTTCATCCCCAAAATACATTTCCTAATGTATTACCATGCTATCATAAAGCTTGTAAATTGCTTATGCCAATACATAAAAACAAAATCCTCTAATAAGATTAATATTCATTGTCCAGAATATACTGAATAATTTGATTCTTATGATATTAACATAATATTAAATGAAAATACCTTGATAAAACATCTTAAGTTTAGAGATCCAAATTGTGAATAGTGTCTGATCATAGATTATAATTATGATATAGTGACAATTAAAGATGTTGGCAGTCCAAAATCAATAGATAATAATAGCCCAATTGGACATCCTAACCGAACCAATGAAATAGTTGAACATAAAAGGCCCAAAATTTACCTATTGATGGTAATCAAAATTCTAAAACAATAATCAATACTATAAAGCCACATATAAATGTTATTGCTTCTGTAATAGAGTGGATTGATGGAAACTGTAATCACATGACATGTGATATTAAGGAATGTAAGAAAATGGTTTTCAATCAAAATCTGTCAAATAGTAAATTTTGTGAAAAAGAACTTTGGAGCCAAAAGGCCCTTGCTGATGCTCCTATTGGAACTGATTCAATAACATTGTATAAATTTTTTTCTATAATAACTATGATGCCTTTAAATATTGAGGTTCTTATTATATTAACGTATGTCAAGTACACTGTTCTAATTTTATCTATAAAGGTTATGATATCTTAATGGGTAATAAGGAAAACACAAGAGTTAAAAAAGGTGAGGAGCCTGGGAAAGCCTTTATGACACCAACAATTGTGACTACAGCCCACAACACAGGTATTCCCTACAATCCTCAGGGACAGGCCATAGTGGAAAGGGCCCACAAAACCTTAAAACAGCAATTAGAAAAAGAAGAAGGGGGAGGATTAGGGGAGTACTCACCTAATGTAATACTTAGTAAAGTCTTAACAACAATAAATGTACTAAATATTAAAAAAATGAAAACTGGCCCAGAGTGCAGAAGCACTTGGGGCAGATGCCAAGACCACCAGAAGTTGTAGTTCAGTGGAAGGACCCTCTTACTTGAAAGTGGAAAGGGTCTGATGTGCTACTCATCCAGGGCCGAGGTTCAGCATGTGTTTTCCCACAGGGGGAAGACACGCCAATTTGGATCCCAGCGTGTAATGTCAGGAGGACCAAGGATGCTGAGGGTAGTAGCACCAACACCAAAAAAGGGGACAGGGACTCAGACAGTGAGCCACAGTCTTCCAAAAGCCCAGGGAACCATTGTGGAAGAGGGGGCATGAAGAGTGTAATGGCCGATGGAGGAAGTGACAAAACTGAGGACAGCTCAAACAATGAACCCATAAACAACAATGACAGCAGAAAAAAAAAAAAACAGCAAACTGGATGAGACCACAAAAGGGAAAAAAGGAGCAATGACAAAGGGTACCCTAGTAATGTTAACAACAGCGCTCCATCTATGTGCAGCATCTGCCATGCCAGTGTCAGTGACTGTGGAACAAGAAATGGTGAATGAAACAAAAGCGGTAAAAGGAATAGAGGTAAATAACAACTGTGTATTGGGCATACGTACCTAACCCAATACTCAATAGGGCAGTTGCTTGGGATAATGCACCAGTAACTATTTACACCAGTGAAGTGCCATGGCTGATGGGACCTTACAACCCAAGAGGCCCACTAAAGCCAGAGAAGAAGGGAACATTCATCAGATACTGTAGTGTAGGAAATGAAGGTGTGCCAATATGTATAGGGGGAAAAGAAAGGCACTGCTTGACAGTGGTTAATAAGATCTGGCCAATGTCAAGTGAGGAGAGGTTGTATGTTCCATCATTTAGGTCAAAAAAGCCAAAGAGGTGCTATGGATGCCAAAAGGCTTGTATCAGAGCCCATATCAACAGAGTAAATACATAAAAGAAAACGTGAGGGTGTTCATGGAAGTCCCCAAGAAAAAAGTGATGGGTGGGAACACAAAGGTTCAGCGAAAGGGCTCATAAAATTGGCACATGCATTGTTAAAAGTGAAACAGAGAATCTAACCAAATACGGTATGGACTACAAACTAATCCCACCTTCACTCCGGATAACAGAAAAGTCCCCTCCACAAGTACACTTGTGGAAGTTGGTGACCACAGTTAGACCTTCTTGGGAGGTAAGCACTTCAGACCCCGATAAAATGGCTAGAATGAAATTAAGAGCTTGTGTAAAACTCCCATATGTAATGTTAAGAGGAGAGATAAAATGGAACAAGACAAAAGGGTCAATCTTTTGTAAACAATGTAAATTGTATACCTGTGTAAATACCTCTTTAAATGTGGACTTTAAAAAAGAAAACATCTACTTGTTACGTGCGAGAAAGGGAATCTGAGTACCAGTTAGTATTGTCCATGGCAATACTCACTGGCCTTCGCCTTGCTCCAGGGAATTGTAAAAAGAGTTTTAAAACCTATAAAGTAAGTTCTGAGACTCATAGTAGCAGATGTTTTAGGCATAACTGGTGAAATTGCTGTGGCAGTGACAAGGGAGATGGCCTTACATCAGGCCATCCAAAACAAGGACTATATACAGAGGTAGCATTCCAATGCTCAAAGACTGTGGTCAACACAGAGAGAAATAGACTCTTCTATACAAGAGCAAGTTGCACACTTACAGCAGGCAGTAATATTAATTAGAGACCCAGTAGGAAATATACAAAAAACATTGTCAATGCATTATGACTAGGAAACAACAGGGTTCTGTGTAACCCCAGTAAAATATAATCAGTAAAATATAAGCAAGTTAAATCCACTAAAAACTGTAAAGGAGTGGTTTAAACCTAACAATACTCTGTTGTATATTACCATTATTGCTCTAATCCTTGTAATCATAATTGTATGTGGTCACCAGGGAGTTCAAAATGTAAAATGTGATGTAAATGATCAGGACCTAAAACATTCTATAGCAGCACAATTATTCAGGGAACATGCCCATCACATTAAAAAATTAAAAGAAAAAGAGGGATGCATAGGGAGAAATTGGGAGGAAATTGGCAAAAACTCCAAAACGGGGCTTTTGAAGATCTGGCTTGTAAATTAGAAATCTAGGGAAAATGAAAGTATGTTGATTGGACATTTGTACAAAACCCTTCACAAATCCCCTAACCTGATTGGACAATTGGAAAACAAAGGACTCAAAGCTGATTGGTTTGAGCCATCTATAAAAGAAGCTGTGCTGCAGCAGCTGGCTGTCTCTGAACTCAACCATCAAGATGATCAGAACTCTCTCCAGCATAGGACCACAAACAACTACACAGTGCTCTCAAGGAGGAAGATCTACAATCAAAGTGAGGACAGTCTCTTGACCCAGCACCTAGGGACAGAAGTTGACTACAGTCTCAGTTCCAAGTGCTAGAGGCAGAAGAGCCGCCACTGCCCTTGGGGCAGCATAAGATCTTTAGCACTTGTAAGCTGTAGTACACCTTGGGTTCCTCTCAGCCCTTGTCAGGGCAGAGAGACAGTAAAGAGCTGCATGGTCCCCTAAGGTAAAGTATCCCAAAGCTTTTCCTTTCTCCCCTCTCACAGCATTCCCAAGGGCTGCAGGAGTCTGTGCTCCTCACCCTAGGGTCCCAAGTCAGTTGTGTTTAGTTATTTGTGTGTGTTGCCTCGCGTCCCATCCAGCATCTGGGCTGGACCTGTGAGGAGTGTGCCCCACATTCATGTTCACTGACATTTTGTTCTGCAGTGTCTAATCTGCAATTTTTCTCATTGAATAAATTTTTATTTCAAAAATCATACATTTCAGCTCTGGAGGTTCCATTTGTTCCTTTGACATATAATCGTTATTTTCCATTGAGTTGAGTGCAACTCATAGGGACCCTATGTACTGCAGAATGAAACATTCTCTGATTCTGTGCCAGGCACATGATCTTATTTATGTTTAAGACCATTGTTGTAGACACTGTGTCAATCCATCTGGTGGAGGGTTTTCCTATTTTTTTTTCTTTTTTGTTTCATATGGAGGGTGCCAAAAATGTTTACACAATAACTGTCTTAAATTTTTAATACTCAATATGTACCAATAATGAGATATGAATACAAGTCACATTTTACTTCTCAAATACAAGAAATCATACTACAAATAGCTGTAGTAATTCAATTTAACTTTGAAAAGTAATGCCAAGATAACATCTTTTAAAATATATATACCTTTTTTTTGGCACTCCAGCAGTTTCCTTGTTCTGATCATTATGTTTATCATTTTCCTTATACACCTCAATGTGTGTGTGTGTGTGTGTGTGTGTAATCAATTGTTTTAAGGACTTTTATGTTAATACAATCATTTTTATTTCTTATATTTCTTTACCTATAGGCAGGATTCTCCTTAAAATGGGTCATATTATTCTCCTTTTGGCATGTGTGGTAATCTTTGATTTTATAATGCCTCATTATAATTTGTTCTGAATTATATTTACAGAGATAGTTAAATTGCATACAAGTGAACTCAGTACTTCTTACTGAATACTCATTGGTATAATGACGTTATTCCAACGTGGCTGGTGAGAGTTAAAGGCCTTCCAACTCTGTGAATTCTAGGAATGTTTCAGGTAAGAAATCTCCAATTGTTTGTTTTCTATCCAGCTTCAGAGATACCTGTGCATGCACAACTATTTATGAAGCAAAAATCTCAAAGTCTTTAATATTCAGATTTCTGCAGCTCTTTCTCTATACTATTCCTCTTTATTATTCTGCTGAATAAATTCCAGCTATCAAGACCTCCATACATCTGTCAGTTTGCCTTACTGTGGGGGCTTGTGTGTTGCTATGAGGCTGAAAGCTATGCCAACAGTATCTCAGATACCAGCAGGGTCACCCATGGTGGACAGGTTTCAGTTGATCTTCGAGACTAAGACAGACTAGGGTGGAGGACCCAGTGACTGACTCCCTAAACAAGTAGCCATTGAGACCCCTATGAATAGCAGAGAAACACTCTCAGCTATAGTGCAGGAACATGAGCCCCTCAGGATAGAAGGCACTCAAAATACTGCTAGAGAAGAATGGCCTCCTCAATCTAGGGTCTATCTTGATGATGAAAATGGAGTAAAGCCCCAAGGAGCTCCATTTGCTGATGTGGAATGACTCAAAATGAGGAGAAACAACTGTAAACATCCATTAATAATTGGAATATGGAGTGAATGTAGTATGAATCTAGGAAAATTAGAAATCATTAAAAAAGAAATGGCATGCATAAACACTGACATTCAAGGCAACAGTGACCAGTGTGGGTCATTTTGATTCAGATAATCTTATAGTCAACTATGCTGGGAATGACAAGCTAAAGAGAAGTGGGATTGACTTCATCATCAAAAGTGACATCTCAAGATCTGTCCAGAAATACAATCCTGTGAATGATAGAATAATATCCATATGCCTACCTGGAAGGCCAGTTAATCTGACCATTATTCAAATTTATGCACCCACCACCAAGGCCAAAAATGAAGGAAGGGAAGATTTCCACCAGCTTCTGCAATCTGAAATAGATCAAACATGCAATCAGGATGTACTGATAATTACTGGTGACTGGAATGCAAAAGTTGGAAGCAAAGAAGATGGTTCAGTAGTCTGAAAATATGGCCTTGGTGACAGAAATAATACTGGAAATCACATGATAGAATTTTGTCAGACCAATGACCTTTTCATTGCAAATATATTTTTTCATCAATGTAAATGATGACTATACACATGGACTTCATGAGATGGAGTATACAGCAAACAAATTGAGTACATTTATAGAAAGAAACCATGGAAAAGCTCTATATCAAATGTCAGAACAAGACCAGGTGCTGATTGTGCATGAAACCATAAATTGCTCATATGCAAATTCAAATTGAAACTGAAAAAAGAGAACAAATGTGTGAGAGGCAAGGTATGACCTTGAGTATATTCCACCTGACTTCAGACAGCACCTCAAGAACAGGTTTAATGCATTAGACATAAAGGATGGAAGACAGGGTAAGTTGTGTGGCAAGACATCAAAGGTATCACTCATGAGGAAAGTAAAAGGTTATTTAAAAGACAGGAAAAATAAGACCAAATTACATGTCAAAAGAGAAACTTGCCCTTGAATTTTGACCAGCTGAAGTAAAAGGAAGGTATGATAAAATTAGGGAACTAAACAGATTTCAAAAGGCAACTAAAGAAGACAAAAGGAAATATTTTAATGACATATGCAAAGCGCTGGAGATGAAATTAAAAAGGGAAGAACACACTCTGTTTTTCTCAAGCTTAAGGAAGTGAAGGAAAAATTCAAGCCTCGAATGCCAATAGTGAGAGATTCTACAGGGAAAATATTGAATGATGCAGAAAACATCCAAAGATGATAGAAGGAATACACAGAATCATTACACAAAAAAGAACTGGTGGATGGCCAAACATTTCAAGAGGATGCATATCATGAGGAACCAATGATATTGAAGGATGAAGTAGAACCTTCCTTGAAGGAATCGGTGAATCACAAAGCTCCAGGAATCAATAGAATATCAACAGACATATTTCAAAAAGCAGATGCAGCACTGAATTTGCTAACACATCAAAAGATTGGGAAAACAGCTACTTGGTCAATTGACTGGAAGAAATCCATATTTGTACCTATTCCCAACAAAGGTGATTCAACTGAATATGGAAACTATTGAGTCATATCATTAATATCACATGCAAGCAAAATTTTACTAAAGATCTTTCAAAAGTGACTGCAGAAGTATATCAACAGGGAATTGCCAGAAATCAAGCAGGATTCAGAAGAGGGTGGGGAACCAGGGACATCATTGCTGATTTCAGATGGGAATTAGCCAAAAGCAGCGAATGCCAGAAAGATGTTTATCTGTGTTTTATAGACTATATAAAGGCATTTGACTGTGTGGATCATAAAAAATTATGGATAACACTCTGAAGAATGGGAAGACCAGAGCACCTAATTGTACTCATGAGGAATCTGTACATGGAAGAGAAGGCAGTCATTGGAGGAGAACAATGAAACACTGATTGTTTTAAAGTTGAGAAAGATGTACATCAGAGCTCTATCCTTTCACCATATCTCTTCAATTTCTATACTGAGCAAGTAATCCAAGAAGCTGGGATTTATGAAGAAGAGAATGGCTTTAGAGTTGGAGTAAGACTCCTTAACAGCCTGTGTTATACAGATGACACAACTCTGTGTGCTGAAAGTAAAGAAGATTTGAAATTTTTACTGAGAAAGATCAAAGAACATAGACTTCAGTACAGATTGGGACTCAGCATCAGCAAAACAAAAGTGGTTACAGCTAGGTCAGTATGCAACTTCATGACAAATGGAGAAGATATTGAGGTTGTCCACGATTTTTTGCTTTACTTTATTCTACAATCAATGCCCGAGAAAGCAGCAGTCAAGAAATCAAAATATGCATTGCTTTGGGAAAAGGTGTGGCAAAAGATCTGTTTTGTTGTTGTTGTTAGGTGCCATCGAGTCGGTATCCAACTCATAGCGACTCTCATAGGGTTTTCAATGGCTGTTTCGGGATTGCCTTGGGAGTGGATTGCCAGGTCCTCTCCCATTTTTGCGGTGCTGGGAATTGAACTTGAGACCTCAGAGACTGCAGCGCAGCGCTCTACCAACTGAGCCAAATCCCAGCCCAAAGTACTGAAAATAAATATGTCACATGGAAGACAAAGGAGTGCCTGACTCATGCCATAGTATTTTCAGTCGCATCATATGGTTGTGAAAGCTGGATGGACATTGAGCAAGGGAGACAGAAGAATTGATGCTTTGGAATTATGGTGCTGGGGATGAATATTGAATATACCATGGAGTGCTAAATGAACCAACAGATATGTCCTAGAAGAAGTGCAACAAGAGTGATCCTTGGAAGCAAGAATGGCTATATTGTGCCTCACTTATTTTGGACATGTAGTCAGGAGAGACCGATCCCTGTTGAAGGCCATCATATTTGGGAAAGTGGCAGGTCTATGAAAAAAAGAAAACCCTCCACTAGATAGATTGACACAGGATCTGCAACAATGGGCTTAACATAAATAAGATCATGTGCCTGGCACAGAATTGGGGAGTGTTTCATTCTGCTATACATAGGGTTGCTATGAGTTGCACCTGACTCAATGAAAACTAACAACAATAAACCTCCATAAAACTGGATGTGTTTTAACACTTGTGATACAACAGTTTATAGGCTGATGCACGAAGATTGCTAGTTCAAAGACAGCCTAGACAACATACCAAGACTTTATAAAAGGAGAACAGGAAAGAGAAAAAAAGAAGGAAAAGAAAGGCGAGGATAGGAAAGGAAAAGAAAAGAAAAGAAAATCCTCCACGAATTCTAATTCTGGTTTCCTCAGTTTATGGAGAGCACTAGGCTTCCCCTGTATTCATCTTCCCTGTTCCTCTATGTGGGATATAGTTGTTGTTGTCGTTAGGTGCCGTCGAGTCGTTATCTGACTCATAGCGACCCTCATAGGGTTTTCAATGGCTGTTTTTGGGATTGCTTTGGGAGTGGATTGCCAGGGCCTTCTCCCATTTTTGCGGTGCTGGGAATCGAACTCAGTACCTCAGAGACTGCAACGCAGTGCTCTACCAACTGAGCTAAATCCCATCCCCGTGGGATATAGTAGTGCTTATCTTATTTTATCCCTTCATTGATCACAGGTGTATGCTGTATATTGACTGATGACTGAAAACAGCATTATATCCATATTTTCCAGTTTTCTTATTGTTTCTGGCAATATTTCTAATGAAATAAAATAATTTTATCTTGCTTTATTAATATGTTTATCATGTCTGTAAGTAAAACAATAACAATAATATGTTATTTATTGTTTGTTTACCTTAGTTTCAATGTACATTTGGGAATCACTTATATTTTTTTTGTCAAAGTCATAAATGTATACATATGCCAGTGTGGCACAAACCTGTAATCCCAGTGACTCAGGAGCTTGAGCCAGGGGGATCCCAAATTCAAGGTAAGAGGCAGCCTGCATAACTTAGTGAGATCTTGTCTCGAGATGAAAAATAAAAAAGGGGGCTGGGGGTGTAACTCAGTGGTGGAGTGTTTGCCTAGCATATGTGAGACCCTAGGTTCAACCCCACTGGTACTGCAAAAAGTGAATATGAATAATGCATGAGCATGTATGCATATATACAAAAACATATATATAAACTTTGTGGACATTTTATACCATTAGTAACATCAAAGTTTATTCTACTAAAATTTCAATGAAAGTATGATAAAAAATCAGAAATTTTAAGAAATTCTTCATGAACATATGCTCTCTCACCTATTTTGTCAAAGCGATCAGTCTTAGACTCAATGGTCCAAAAGAGTGTATGGGTTCAGAAATAGTGTACTAAGAAACAGAAACAAAATAGGAAAATGTGAAAATAATATTCATGAGGTTATTTTTTCCATACTAGGGGCTCAATCCAGGGCCTTAGGCATGCTTTCCAAGTGCTGCACCCCCAGCCCATTTTTTACTTTTTATTTTGAGACAGCATCCCAGTAAATTATGTAGGCTGCCTCTGCCCTCAAATCTGTGATCCTTCTGCCTTTACCTCCGGAGTTGCTAGGATTACAGACATGAGCTTCCATGTCCTGCTTATTTATGACATTTATAAACAAAAGTTACACTTCAGAAGGAAGAAATTCCATCTTTTAATTGTAATAATTTTCACCTAATAGAAATAATGATTTAATTATATGGTGCATGGGTATATCACCTATAAATATCAGGTTTCTTATTATTGTTTTACAGTCTTGCCATTTGTGAGTACTTATTTATTATTACTTATGTATTAGTGAGTAACTCATGGTTATGTGAAATAGAACAAAAGTATATAATTGTGCTATTTAATTATTTTAGTAAAAAATTCAATCAAATTGACTCACAGGGAAATAATGCCATATGTGACAATAAATGAAAGAGAAATTTTATAGCATTGCAAGAAGCAATTATATAACTGTATTATTAGAGATGAAATACAGCTTAGAAAGAGAAAGTGCCAAGCCGGGCGTGGTGGCGCATGTCTGTAATCCCAGTGGCTCGGGCGGCAGCAGGAGGATCTCAAGTTCGAGAGCAGAGGCATTCGGCATAATTTAGTGAGACTCTGTCTCAAAAAGTGAAAAAAAATGGGCTGAGGGTGCACCTCAGTGGTCCAGCACGTGCAGAGCATGAAAGCTCTAGACCCTGGGTTCAACCCCCAGGACCATAAAAAAAAAAAAAAAAGAAAAAAAGAAAAGAAACAGAAAGTGCCCAATCTTCTTGGGTCAGGATTATCTGATTTGTCCTTTAGCAGCACAAATTCATTTAACTTTCTCCATTATGGCAATTCTATATTTTCTTCTTCTATAACTTGCTTCCACCAACAAACTTCCCCAGTCTCTTCCCCAGTCTGTACTTTATGCATCTATATACCTCGGATACAAGAATTATTACCATGTCAGAGCCTGCAGCCATATCACTGTGGCGTCCAATCCCATCAGATCACAGAATCAGGGTTAGGCCTTGTTAGTACTTGGATGGGAGACCACCTGGGAACACCAGGCACTGTAGGCTTAGGAGGAGGACCTGGCAACCCACTCCCAAAAAACAATCAGCCATTTAAAACCCTGTGAATAGCAGAGAAGCACTGACAATAGTGTTTTGTCTGTTGTACATAGGGTTGCTATGAGTTGGACACTAATTTGACAGCACCTGACAAAAACAACAACTATGTCAGAGAACTTTGTAAACCACTGTAGACCCTAAGGATTAACTGGATGTTAATCAGGTGCTTTAGTAACAGTTATTTGGGTGTGATCAGGAGGCAGATTAGCAGACTTCAGTGCACTTTAAACTAGGGCTCCTTCCTTAGAAAGAGACTAGGTGTAGAAAAAGAGTATATTCTCTCATAAGGGGCTATGCCGTTTATGTGAGGTAACTCCAGAAATATTGTTCAAATTTTCTCTCCCTAGGAGTAATTTCATATTTGCACATCAGCAGGACTTTATATATTCCTTAGGTGGTTTATTTAGACTTAGTAGTTTGCAAGTGACATAGGATAAATTTGAAAAGTTTAAACAAAGGAAAAAAGAAGAAAAAAAAGAAAAAATCATTAAAAAAACAAATACAATGACTCAGCTTCCAGATTCAAATAAATGGCAAATCAACAGACAACTACATGACAGGCAGAAAAAATCTAGAATCAAGAGAACTGTCTCTTTAATTTCCATACATTTTGTCCATCAGTAGTTCTAGACTTATATCTTTATGTCCTTCTTATCAGGAAGTAGAAAAGCTCTTAATTGATACAACTGGTCAGAAAACTCTGAAAATGGATGACTATCTTGGCTAGGTTTAACGGCTTATCCCTGTACTATGAATAGTTGTAGGGCTATATAATAGAATGTCAGTTGCTATTGAATCCATGTAGCTAAAGTGGAGGAAGAAGAGGCAGTTCTTTGGAAGAAGTATGGGGAAGAATGTAGTATAGAAGTAAAATGAAAAAGTTAACTTTATTATAATCTAAGATTATAATGTTATTGTTAGGTGCCATCTAGTTAGGTATGTACAACTCTCCTTGACCCTATGCCATGCACAGCACTGTGTCAGTGCTTCTCTGCTATTTATTGTGTTTTCAATGGCTGACTTTTTCAAGATTGTTTCAGGAGTGGGCTTCCAGGTCCTTTTCCCAGTTTTGTGGTGCTAGAGATCAAACCCAGGGCCTCAGATCATGCAGAGCAGTACTCTACCAATTTAGCTAAACCCCAGCCCCAAGATTACTATTGTTGTTATGTGCCGTCGAGTCGGTATCCGACTCATGGTGACCTTCATAGGGTTTTCAATGGCTGAGTGCCTCGGGATTTCCTTGGGAGTGGATTGCCAGGTCCTTCTCCCGTTTTTGCGGTGCTGGGAATTGAACTCGGGGCCTCAGAGACTGCAGCGCAATGCTCTACCCACAGAGCTAAATCCCAGCCCAAGATTACTATAGTGACTGCAATTATCTGTTAAAATTTGTTCTTGTTTCCCTGATCATTTGAACATTCATAACATGTTTATATATTAGTCTGGGCTGCAAATTTACCTTAAGACAACATGTAAAATGTTATTCCTTTATATAATATGATTTATAATAAAAATCAGTAAATCCATTTATGAATGAATCCAAAGCTGAAGCATACTGAGCCTCTATTTACACAATTCCAAACAACCAAATTATAAAACCTATGCAATAAATTCTTTAGTGTGTGGAAATACATTCTAAAAGGAGGATGGGAAAACAACTTCAATATGTAGCTTAATGTGCTTAACTTAATAGAAGAAAATCTTGACAGTAATTATTTTCTATAGTCCTGATCACTTAAAGAATCTTTCAGGTCAGGCACTATGGTGAATGCCTGTAATCTCAATGACTCAGGATGCTGAGGCAGGAGGATGGCAAATTTGAGGCCAAAGACAGCCTGCACAACTTACTGAGATCCTGTCTCAAAATAAAAAATAGGATGCAGCCTACTGGTGGAATGCTTGCCTAGCGTATAGGAAGCCCTAGGTTCACCCACTCTAGTACTGCAAAAAGAAGAAAAAAGTACCTTTAAATTGGTAGGCATATTTGATAAATAATGTCTGTGGAATTGAGCAATATATGACAATGAAAATATTAGTTAAACTATTAATATACAATAGTGCTATTTTTCTACTGTTTTCATAAAATATGTATCATTTCTATAATTAATCTGAAGTCAACATTTTAAATGTATTTCTATCATTTATACTATAATTGATTTCTAAGAATAGAATAACTTTTGACATTAAATGGATATTTTGAAGGTTAAATGAATGTTTAGATATCATAATGTCAAGTTTTCTTCTTGTCTCAAAACACATGAAGTGACATTTATGACTCCCAGGAATCTGAGACTGAGAAACATGATGGAATTTTATAGCATAATTTCTCACTATCATAATATCCAATTTCAAAGATTCATCTAAATAGTAAGATAGATTTTATATGTAACAGAATCATATCTCTGTTAGGTCAAGAAAATGTATTCTTCTAGTAAAATTAATTTCCTGAATACGGTACACTGAACAAAGGATAAGTAATTATCATCTTTTTATCAGCATATATTAATTGTACAAAGTAAGGAGTTTCATTATGATATTTCCATGCCTTCATGTAATGTACATTGATCATATTCACCCTTTATTACTTTCTTGTACCCCCTCCTCCTACTCTCCTTCCCTTTAATATACCTTGTAGTCCCTCTTTTACTTTCATGTCCTTCTCTTTTTCCCCTAGCTTCCACATATGAGAGAAAACATGTGATACTTGTCTTTATCGGACTGGCTTATTTCATTTGATAAGATGATCTCCAGTTTCATCTATTTTCCTGCCAAGGACATAATTTCATTCTTCTTTGTGGCTGAGTAAAGCTCCATTGTGTATATATACCACATTTATTTTATAAATGTTCTGATCATCTGAAAGTGATAGGAATAAAATAAGGTGTGAACTTTGCAAGTAAGTTTTGAATTCAAGTTCTATATTATGGATTTTTCTTTTTAGTCCAGAAGGCCTAGTAATCAACCACTTTGAAGGAGATGTGTCCTTTTGGTAGATATTGAAGCAAGTGCCATAATCTTGAGTGGGATCCTGCCAAATGAGACAGGTAGACACTTTCAATATTTGGTAAAAATTACCTGTCCTTACTTGCAGCTAGTAGATCTGAAAGAATCCTGCTGTTTCCAAATGATCGCAGAGAACTGTAAATAGAAATTTCTTCTTTATTGTCTCCTAAATCTGCCACTCACCAAGAAACAAGTGCAGCTAACATTAGTAAACACAGAAAAATCACAAACTGATTTAAGGTACAAAGTAGCTTATAGATGGAAAACAATTACTTTTCCAATTCATTTAATGGAGAAGATAACATAGTGTTGATTAACAAGTTAAACTTCACAGATAAATGGAAAAAGAAAATAAGTGGAAGTAGATTACTATGTCACCAAATGTAAAATTCAGCGAGAGAACTGAAGAATAGAATGGATATTGCCCTTCAGATAGGATGTAGAAAACCATGAGAATATTCTTTTATAACATTGATCCACCCTAGAAAGTACCTCTTTTTAAGGCATTATATAACTCTGTTTTCATGATTGCCTTTCTCCTATTTTATAGAAAAGCACATCTCTCATATTTCTGAATCTTCCTTTATTATTTTGAAGGATTATGTACTATCAAAGATATGTATTATGTAAAGATATGTGCTATATGTAAAGATACCATGATACAGAATGACTTTGTGAAAAAATCACAAGGAATTTTTAAATGGTAATTATAACTTATTTGTTTTTTTAGCAAAGTGTAAAAGAACACTAAGGAAACATCTTCAAATATAAAAATAAATTACAGTGGTGCACAACTATAACCCCAGTGACTCGGGAGTTGGAGGCAGGAGGATCACAAGCTCAAGGCCAGAGGCAGCCTGTGTAACTTAGTGATATCCTCTTTCAGCAAAAAGTGGCTGAAGGTACAGTCCAGTGGTTGAGGACTTGCATAGTATTTGTTAGGCCTTGAATTCAGCTTCCCAGTACCAGAAAAATAAGTAAATAAATTGGGATGGAATCTTGGATGGTAGGGGAAATGAAAATAATGAGTCCAGGTAAAAAGGAATTATATACAGTTTTAACTTATTAGAAAAAGATTTTTTGTGAATTCTTTTATTTCTTTCTTTCCTTTCTTTGAATAGTTATTGTTGTTAGGTGACCTAGAGTTGGTGTCTGACTCATAGCCACCCTACATACAACAGGTGAAACAGTATTGTTAGTACTTCTCTGCTATTCATAAGGATTTCAATGGCTGATTATTTTTTGGGAGTGAGTTGCCAGGTCCTTCTCCCAAGCCTACAACATCTGGTGTTCCCAGGTCTCCTATCCAAGTACTAACCAGGCCCAACCCTTCTTAGCTTCCCAGATCTGATGATAGAGCTGCAGGCACACCCTTCACTAAGTTTCTCCTAATGTTAATGAACACATCTATGGTATATTTGTGTGAACTATTAGATTAACATTGATATATTATTTTTAATTATGTTTCATGTTATTTTCAGTTATTACCAAACTTTTCCACTAATATCATTTTTCAATTTCAGGATTCAATTCATTGACATCACATTACATTTAGCTCAAAATTAAAAGTAATGTAAGTAAAATGGTTTTCAGAACAAAGATCTAGATACTAAACTGGAGGAATTATTTCACAATGCAAAAATAAATTTAAATTATGGGTAAAGGGTGAGGATAAAAGTATAAGAGAATAAATCCAGAATAGTGGATATGTGAATAAAGGAAATTCCAAGAGGGAAGGAAGGAAGGAAGGAAGATGGCTTGAAAGAAAGCATATTTTCAAATGATATTAATTAAAAAGAAAACTTCACTGATTTTGAACATAACTTTAAAAACTGAATATTCATATCAAAAGAACACATCCAATTGCAGGAAGTAGTATTAAAGAGTAATTATACATGGAAGTGTACTGACAAAATGATTAACCTACAAAATAAAGAAACTTCTAATCTCCTGGGGAAAAAAAACAAAAGTGTAATAACTACAAAGTATTGACAATCATGCTGCATTTAATTTCTCATTTGTTTAAGAATTCATTAGAATTTGATAGAATTTCTAAAAACTGGACAGAAATTATCAAAATGCAAAGAACCTATGTCCAAGCAACAAAGCTTTTGCATAGGAAATTAAAGAATAATATTTTCAGCTTTTGTGTAAGAAATGTAAGAAAGTAAAGAGAAATCTTTTCGGGATGTTTTTTGGCTACAAAATTACAGAAACACACTCAAAAAATTTATGTAACTTTAAAATATAAAGATACATTTAAAGAAGAGCTAAACTGGGCAGCTAAATTTTTTTATTAGAAATCTTACTTTATATTTGAGTTCTGTGTTTATATAATTCTCAGAAAAAAAGACTTTTATCTTGTAGTTGCAAGATAACCTTAAAACTGGAAATTAGCACCTCAGTGGAAAGAGATTTACTCTTTTATATTATACCTGAAAATGATCTGGTATGACTGTAATCAGTCCTCATTGGGTCATGTTCACTTCTCTGAGCCACCATGTGTCAGATTAGCTTGACATGGTTCAGATGCCCAATCCTGCAGCTGCAAAGAAGGGCATCTCCCCCATGATCACATAAATGACAGCAGAAGGGTTACTACTGACAGGAAAATTTAAGTTCCATCAGTAATATAAGAACAACTGGATAATGGACACCCATAAACCAACAAATGGTATTTTTAATCTAAGATTCTCCAGAGAACCAGAATTTGTAGAATGCATTTTATATAGAAATATTAATTGTAAGGAATCAGTGCACACAATTGTGGAAGTTGATAAGAGAAAAAAGCTGCAGTCAGCAAGTTGGAGACCTAGAAAAGCTGAGGATCTTTTTCCAGAGCTGTTAGGGTACTGAGTCAGGAAGGACTGATGTTTTGATTGGGGCTTGAAAGAATGATCAGAAAACAATTTCCTAGATTGAAAGCAGCCAAGTGGGAAGTTTTCTCTCACTCATGGGGGTGAAGGGGCTCAGACTTTTTGTTCTATTCAAAACTGAAACTGATTGAATGAGACCTCATCCACATTAGCTTCCCTTAGTCTACCAAGTCAAAGGTGAATCTTACGCAGAAACATCCTTATATACACAGTTCAAATAATGTTTGGCCAAATAACTAGACACTTCATGACCTAGTCAGGGTGACACACAATCATCATAGTCTGCAGAACATTTAAAAATGATCTTATTCAAAAACATTTTTTGGGAAAATAAGAAATACTAAACTCAAAACAAAATTAAATCAGAGAAAAAATATAAAAATAGAAGAAAACAAGATGGATAAAAACGAAATTTAAATATGAATAGATGATTAGCAGAATTGTTGATTATAATCATTACTCAGAAATATGTAAGAGCTAAAAAGCATAATCTAAGGGTAAAATAATTAACAATAGTTGGAAATAAAATTTAAGACTACTTTCAGAATCCTGGTAGGTAGAAGAAAGTGTTCAGCATAGAGAATTAGATACACACTAAAGTTCTTATCCCAGTACCTAGTGTGGGATATTTGTGTACATGTGTGTGTTTTTGTGTGGAGATTTTGGAAGACATAAATTTACCTGAGTGAAAACATTTTATAGTGCTAGAAGTAGGACCCAATATATTTAACCACCTAATATTGTGTGGTCACATTATTGCAAAGTTAATTAAAATTAATTGAGTTGTTCAACTATCATAGAGACTTGAAATTCCTTCTGCAATATCCAAATCTCAAATGAATTGATCCAGCACAACTCATTATGTACGAGGACAATACTGGAACTTGTTTATAGCCGGAACTTCCTAAACAATGGCAACATATGTGTAACTAGGAGGGGGAGGTATATGATCAGTCTCACTGAGTGAAGTTTCTAGAATTTTCAGTGATTTAAAAATGTTAAGTGTTTCCTAAGACTGCTGGACAACAATCGAACAAAACAATATTAAAACAAGGCTGAGATGTAAATGGAGGAAGGTAGACTGTGAGTGGAGATTTTCTTAATGTTCTTTCTGTCATCAATGAATGGAAAAGGTTGTATCCACCTGCTTGGTCCCACTATGGACTACATTGTACAAAACCTTATAAATTCCTCTGTCCAGCAACCTCAGAAGATATTTTAATCTATATTCTAAACTCTCTTAAAGGTGTTTAACGCCACATACCACAGGCATTTTCTGTCTATACTGTTTCTTCTACTCAAATTTTGTTATCAAGATAATGTCCCCATACCTCTGTAATCTCTAACATTTATGAGAGTCTGTTTGTCATACCTCAACCCATTTACCTTCTCCTCCAATATCATTCTGGGCTGGGATTAAGCTCAGTTGGCAGAGCACCACTCTGCAGTCTCTGAGGTCCTGAGTTTGATTCCTAGCACCACAAAAACTTGAGAAGGACGTGGCAACCCACTCCTGAGGCAATCCTGAAACAATCAGCCATTGAAAACCCTATGAGTGTCGCTATAAATTGGACACAACTCGATGGCACCTAACAACAACAACCAATATCATTCAGCCTTACCACTACCCTGATTGTAGTGCCCAGGGGAGATCCTGTCTGATCAGCACTCTTAGCATTGTAATATGATTGGACAATCCAATAGCTCCATGACCATATAGAGGATTTCTGGAATTTAAAAATTCAACATTATAATATTTAATATAATTTTTAAAACCTTGCACATCATTGTTGTTAGGTACCATCGAGTTTGGTCTGACTCATACTGACCCTATGTACAACATACGAAGCACTACTCAACACTTTGGAATGCCTGGCACTACTGTCGGTGCTTCTCTGCTATTCATAGAGTTTTCATTGGTTGATTTTTTCAAGAGTGGGATGCCAGGTCTTTCTCCCAAGCTTACAGCAGCTGGTATTCCCAGGTGGTCTCCCATCCAAGTATTAATCAGGCCTAATTGCTTTGCTTCGAAGATCTGATGAAGTCAGAAGCCAGGGTATATCATCTCAAATCCTAGTTACTTAATCTGTCCAATAAAGTAGACTTGCAATTTTTTGAGCAAATAATGATTTCATCTTGAATCTTTGGAAATGCCATCCAGTTCCGATAATTTCAATAAATATTTTCTACCCTAACCAGAACACTATTATAATAATGTTGCCAATGTTATATTGTAGTTGTCAGGTGCCGTCAAGTGAGGTCCAACTCACGGCCACCCATTGTACCAACAGAATGAAACACTGCCTAACACTCTACCATGACTGGCACTATGTCAGTGCTTCTCTGCTATTCATAGGGCTTTTGACAGCTGTTTTGGGGAACGTTTCGGGAGTGGGCTGCTAGGTCCTTCTCCCATTTTTGCAGTGCTGTGGGTACAACCCAGAGCCTCAGAGCTCGCAGAGCAAGCCCTCTACCAACTGAGCTAAGCACCAGCTCATAATATCATATACATGCATAATTTAACATACATAGCTGGGATACCAATTTAGAATCTTAGCTTTAAAACGTGTAGTACTGAGCCAGTGTTGGTTGTACATGACTATAATCCCAGCACTTCAGAGGCTGAGGCATGAGATTTGCAGGCTCCAGTCCAGCCCCCCTGCAGCGGTAGCCCTGTGGCATCCGATCCCGTCAGATCTCGGAAGCTAAGCAGGGTCCGGCCTGGTTAGTACTTGGGTGGGAGACCGCCTGGGAACACCAGATACTGCAGGCTTGGGAGAAGGACCTGGCAACCCGCTCCCAATAATCAATTCGCCATTGAAAACTCTATGAACAGCAGAGAAGCACTGACGATAGTGTTTCGCCTATTGTATGTATGAGTTGGATACCGACTCGACGGCACCTAACAACAACAACAGTTCAGCCCCAGCTACACAGGAAGACCCTGTCTCAAAATCAAATCAAACCAAACCACGCCAAACAACAAAAAAGAAATGTTGCATTACTACTGGAGACATGACAATATTTAAAACTCTATCTTAGAAAGTGATTCAAGTCTTGCCTAACTGCTTTTGATAATAGTGAATTTATATTTATTTTCATAATGGATCTAAATTGTAATCTCAAAAGATACCAGAATACCTGATGCATTTTCTCTGGTTCATATGCCACTCCCATGTACCTTCTCTCTCCAAGTTTTTTTGTTCAACTGACCATTGAATGCTTAGTTAATCCTGAACTTTCTTGTAAATAGTTCTGTTTGCCAGTGATACATGCCATATGAATCTACCTAAATAGATTATTTAAGAGAAATCAGAGTGTCTTCAGTTTTATATTTTTATATTCAATTACTGCATTTGTTACCTGAGTTTTAAAATGTGAACAATGATATTACCATTTGTGATTCACAGTTACTTGTTTCATCCAATGAAACATTTTGTTTGAACTTAAGTAAATATGTATGATAAGTGCACAATTTGTATGAGTGAAGCCATACTCTTAACTCTTTGTTTAATACTTGACTGTAGAAATTTTATTTTAATGCCTTAAATTTGAAGTTTTTCTAGTGTTCTTTGGAGTTGCTTCATCAGCATAACCGATACCTTGTTAAAATACACTTAAATTTAATCCATTTGAAAAACGTGAGAGTAAAGGAAAGTAAAAAAAATGAAATCCTTTTGGGTAATCAGAGAGTTAATTCTGGATTAAATATTCCTACAGATGTCACTGCTTCAATTGCAGATTGTGGCTCGGTGATAATTTATTCCTTGCTTCAAATTGTTTATATGAACACGTGGAAAAAATTTGTTGCTACAGGGAAACAGATGTCAAGTTTCTGCAGATGGAATCTCAAGTAAGAATCAAATGATTGTGGCAGAGTTTCACACAGGCAATTTGAAGTAGCATAGACCATTATTGAGCTATGCTTTCTCATGACAAAAGCTCATCCCTGAATCATAGATACAAAAAATCGTATTTTTTCTAGATCCCTCAGGTATTATTTTAGTAAGATACTAAATTATAGCCACTATTTAATAGAGAATTATTTAATATGTTTCTTCTGCTACAGACCTGTGACCAAATGTTGAGTAGATTTGGTACTTAGGACAGCAGGTTATTGTGCTATTGTGTATGATATCAATTCTTCATAATTGGTCCAATTGTATGACCTGATTTTTCTGATCCAGGCTATTATCCAAATGAAGTAGTAGTGCTATATGGAGATTAAAATCACATACTTTGAGGTCAGACAAATCTAAATCTATGCTTACTATTGCCACTAAGTGACTGAAAGGTTCATAAAAAATAATCTTTCTGCCTCAATTCTTAAATTTCTCAAATAGGGGAACTATTATATCTGCCTCATTGTTTATTTTTCAGTACTGGGATGGTGAATCCAGGGCCTTGTTCATGCTAGGCAAATGCTCTACCGGTACATGTATACATGGCCTCTGAATTGCCATCCTCCTCCCTCACCCTCCTGAGTTTCTAGGATTATAGGGAAGGTCCACAGAACAGGTTACCTCACAGAATTTTTGAAAGATTAAGAAAATATAACTGAAAGATATTTAACATTTTGCTTGGCAATCATGTTAATTATCTATTATTATTACTATATAAGAGGTATTGCTTTTTAAATGTAACATTCAAATTTAAATTTCTATCAGATCTCTATGGTATGGTGCATGTTTCTTTTTAACATTTCCACAATTATTTTGACTGTTGACAACTCATGTTGCTGTAGCTCCACGGCAGAGCATGTTTTTACCAGTATAGAGTGAATGATATTAGTATATAGCAAATATAATAATTTTTTGAAAAACTAATAAACTTCAGATATTTACACACTGCTAAGTAAATAGAAAATAAGATTGAAAATACTGTTTTCTTTCATGTAGTTTTAATTTAGGAAAATAAATATGAAACATATTAAGTAAATGGTGTCACAAATTG
>VMDO01021755.1:0-34808 GCA_007922755.1 Pedetes capensis | reverse complement strand
CACCTCTCCCATTACTCTCTCATGACCCTTTTGACACTTCTGATTACCTTCTTCCCCACCAGTGGTCCCCCTTCTGCTTACATGTCTTGTTTGTGTGTGTATATAAATCACATATATGTATGTGTGTGTATATACATATGTGTGTGTATATATATATGTATATAAAACCTTTGAGAACAAAACTTTTATTTTTCTTTGTTTCATCATTACCCTTTTTTATTGCCCCACTCCACCCTCTCTTTAGTCCCTGTTCTTTCCCAACATAATCACCTTCTACTTTCATGACCCATATATTAAAATACTGAATATATATTGAAATCTAGCATCCACATATGAGAGAAAACATGATGCTTTCCTTTTTGGACCTGGCTTATTTCACTTAAAGTAATGATCTGTAATTCCATCCATTTTCCAGCAAATGCTAAAATTTCACTCTTTATGGCTGAATAAAACCTCCATGGTGTGCATATACCACATTTTCTCCATTCATATATTGATGTACATCTATGTTGATTCCATATGTTGGATATTGTGAATAACACTGCAATAAACATGCATGAGCAGATATCTATGGTATGTTGGATTTACATTCCCCTCAGATAAATACCCAGGAGTGTTACAGCTGGATCATACAATTGTTCTATTTTTAATTTTTTGAGGAATATCCATATTGATTTTCATAGTGGCTGTACCAACCTACATTCTCATCAGCAGTATATAAGTGTTCCTATCTCCTCACATCCTTGGTAGCATTTGTTATAGTTTGTTTTCTTGATGCTAGTCATTCTGACTGGAGCGAGATGGTGTTTCAGTGTAGTTTTGATTTGCATTTCCATGATGGCTAAGAATATTGAAAATTTTTTCATATTTATTGGCCATTTGTATTTCTTCTTTTGTGAAAAATTCATTTGCCCATTTTGTGGTTGAATAATTAACTCTTTGGTATTTAGTTTTTTGAGTTATTTGTATACTCTAGCTATTAATCCCCTTTCTGATGTGTAGCCGGCCAAGATTTTCTCCTATTCTGCAGGTTGTCTCTTCACTCTTAATTGTTGCCTTTGCTGTGCAAAACCTTTTTGCTTTCATGCAGTCTCATTTATCAATTCTTGCTGCTAATTCCTTTGCTACTGCCTGTGTCTTCAAGTGCTTTCCTTATGTTTTCCTTTGAAACTTTCCTTAAGAATATTTATTCCGTAAGAATTATTTTTGCTTTCTGGAAATCAGTCCCTAACTACCATTTATGTGGGCATCAACCACACTGTGACAGTAATTAATGTATAACAATATCCATATTGAGCCGTAAGGAAAACCTAAGAAGTTAAATAAAAGATTGAAATTTGACTGTTTCCACTTGAACAAAAGCAAGGAAAACATACTCTTTCAAAGGAAACTTTCAAAGTTTCATATACTACATTAAGATCTTTGATCCATTTTAAACTGATTTTTGAACAGGGTGTGAGAGAGGAATCTAGTTTTAGTTTTCTGCATGATGACATCCAGTTGTCTCAACCCTATTTGTTGAAGAGACTATCTTTTCTTCAACTTATATTTTTGATATCTTTGTTGAACATCACATGAATATAGCTAATTGGGTGTGTTTCTGGATCTATTCTGTTCCATTGATCTACATGTCTGTTTTTGAGGCAGTACCATGCTGTTTTTGTTACTGTGGCTCTGTGGTATAATTTGAAATCAAGTTTTGTTGATAACCCCCCCCCTTAATTGCTCTTTCTGCTAGGATTGCTGTGGTGATTTGGGGCCTCTTGTGTTCCCATATGAGTTTTAGTACTGTTCTTCTATTTCTGTGAAGAGAGTTATTGGAATTTTGATGGGAATTGCATTGAACTTGTGTAAATAATAGCCATTTTCACAATGTTAATTTTTCTGATCCATGAGCATGAGAAGTATTTCCATCTTCTGGTGTCTTCTTTAATTTCTTTTTTCCATGTTTTGAAGTGTTCATTGTAGAGTGCTTTCATTTCCTGGGTTAGATTTATTCATAGATATTTTATTCTTTTTGAAGCTATTGTGCATGAGGTTATTTTCATGATTTCTTTCTCAGTCTATTTATTATTGGTATATAGAAAAACTACTGACTTTTGTATGTTGATTTTGTATCCTGCTACTTTACTAAAAGTGCTTATCAGTTCTGATTGTTTCCTAGTTGGAGTCTTTAGGGTACTTTAAGTATAGGATCATATCATCTGAAAATAGTGATAATTTCACTTTTTGCTTTTCTATTTGGATCACTTTTATTTCTTTTTCTTGCCTTATTGTAATGGCTAAGAGCTAAATTACTATATTGAATAACAGTGGAGAGAGTAGACACCATTGTCTTGTCCCGGATTTTTGAGGAAATGCTTTCAGTTTTTCTCCATCTAGCTTGGTATTGTAGGTTTTTCATATATTGCTTTTAATATGTGGAGATATTTTTCTTCTATTTTTAGTTTCTTTAAGGCTTTCATCCTGAAAGGATGTTGAATTTTGTCAAAGGCCCTTTCTGCACCTATTGAGATGATCATGTGATTTCTATCTCTGAATCTTTTTATATATTACATTTATTAACTTGTGTAAGTTGAATGACCCTTGAATTCCTGGAATGAAACCAATTTGATCATAGTGTATGATATTTTTCAGGTGTTGTTGAAGTTGATTTTTAAGCATTCTATTAAGGATTTTTGCATATATGTTCATTAGGGAAATTGGTCTGTAGTTTTGTTGTTGTTGTATCATTATCTGGTTTTGGTTTCAGGGTAATACTTCACAGAATGAGTTTGGTAGTGTTCTTTCCATTTCTGCTTTATGGAATATTTTGAGGAGCATTGGTATTAATTCTTCTTTAAGGTCTTATAGAGTTCACCAGTGAATCCATCTGGTATGGAGGATTTTTTTTTTGTCAGAAGATTATTACAGCTTTAATATTGCTGTTTATTATAGATCTCTTTAAGATTTTTATATCATCTTGATTTAATTTAGTAGGTCATATCTGTTTAGGAATTTATCCATTTCATCTAAGTTTTCCAGTTTTATGGAATATAACTTTTCAAAATGTTCCCTAATGATTCTCTGGATTTCATTGATATCTGTTGTAATATCCCCCTTTTTTATTTCTAATTTTATTAATTTGAGTATTCTGTCTTTCTTTTGGTTAGTTTGGCACAGGGTTTGTCCATCTTGCTTATTATTTCAAAAAACCAACTTTTGTTCATCAATTCTTTGTATTGTTCTTTTAGTCTTCATTTCATTAATTTCTGCCTTGATCTTCATTATCTCTTTCTGTCTACTGATTTGGAGTTCTGCTTGTTTTTGTTTTCTAAGACCCTTGAAGTACATTATTAAGTTGTTTATTTGAATATGCTCAGAATTTTTAATGTAGGCACTCATAGCTATAAGCAACCCTCTTAGAATCACCTTTACTATATCCTAAAGGTTCTGGTAGATTATGTTTTCATTTTTATTTGATTCTAGGATTTTTAAATTTACTTTCTGATTTCTTCAGGGACCTACTGATAAGTTAAGTGTGTATTGTTCAACACATACATGTATTTTCTGTAGTTTCTCTTGTTGCTGATTTCTAGTATTATTCTATTTGTTTGTTGTCTTTAGGTGTCGTTAAGTCTAGTTTGACTCATAGCGACCCTCACAGGGTTTTCAATGGCTGATTGTTTAGGGATTGCTTCAGGAGTGGATTGCCATGTCCTTCTCCCATTTTGTCTGGGCTAGGAGTTGAACCCAGGTTCTCAGAAAGAACAGAGCAGCACTCTACCAACTGAGCTAAATCCCAGCCCATTTTCTATTATGATTCAATTAACTACAAATTATTATTTTGATTTTTCTCTATTTGTTAACATTTAATTTTTGACCTAAGGTATGATCTATTTTAGAGAAAGTTCCAGGGGCTGCTGAGAAGAATATGTACTCTGTAGCTTTTGAATGGAATATCCTGTAGATGTCTATTAAGTCCATTTGATCAATTGTAGTGTGTAACTCTGCTGGGATTTAGCTCAGTTGGTAGAGCGCTGCGCTGCAGTCTCTGAGGTCCCGAGTTCAATTCCCAGCACTGCAAAAATGGGAGAAGGGCCTGGCAATCCACTCCCAAGGCAATCCCGAAACAGTCAGCCATTGAAAACCTTATGAGGGTTGCTATGAGTCGGATACCGACTCGATGGCACCTAACAACAACAACAAGTGTGTAACTCTAAAGTTGTTGATTTTTTGTCAGATGTTCTATCTATTGATGAGAGTGGAATGTTGAAATCACCCATTATTATTGTATCTGGACCCTTATGTCCCTTTATGTCAAGTATTGTTTGTTTTACAAAATTGAGTGCATCAGATGGGCGTGGTGGCGCACACCTGTAATCCCAGCAGCTTGGGAGGCGGAGCCAGGAGGATCGCAAGTTCAAGACCAGAGGAAGTCTGTGTAACTTAGCGAGACCCTGTCTCAAAAAGTAAAGTAAAAAATAAAAAAGGGCTGGGGGCCCAGCTCAGTGGTCCAGCAATTGCAAAGCATGCAAGCGTGAAGCCCTAGGTTCAACCCCTAGTATCACAAAAAAAAAAAAATGGTGCATCAGAGTTTGGTGAATATATATTTATAATTGTTATATCTTCTTGATAGATTATTCCCTTTATTAATATGTACTGACTTTCTTTGTGACTTCTGGCTGATTTTATCTTGAAGTCTACTTTGTCTGATATAAGGATTGCTACTCCTGCTTTTTTGGCCTCTGTTTCTGGATGTATAAATTTCTGTTCTTTAACTTTCTGTTTGTGTGTGTCCTTGCCAGTGAAATGTGATTCTTGCAGACAGAAAATTGTTGGATCATGTTTTTATTATCAGTTAGTTTGTCTTTTTTTTCTTTTTGACAGTACTTGAGGGTCAAACCCAAGGCTTCAGACATACCTTGCAAATGCTCTACCACTGGGCCACAACGCTGGCCCATTTTTTATTATTGTGTTTTGAGTCATGATCTTGCTAGGTTATACAGGCTTCCTCTGGCTTAGAATTTGTAATCCTCCTGCCTCCATCTCTTGAGTCACTGGGATTACAGGAATGTGCCACTGTGCCAACCTTAACCTATGTCTTTTAATTGAAGAGTTAAGACCATTTGTATTTAGGATTATTATTGAAAGGGGTTTGCTGATTCCTGTAATTGTATTGGGTGTTTTCCTGGTTTGTTTGCACACTATTTGTTGTTTTCTTTTACCCTTATTCATATTCCAGGTTTGCTGATTTTTTAGACATTATTCTTTCCTTGTTCTCATTAGTTCATCTGTTCTTCTCTTGAAATTAATTCTTTGCTGTACTCTCCTGATTGAAACTTTCTTCCTCCTGTGTGTATAGGATTCTTTTAAGTATTTTCTGCAATGCAGGCTTGGTGATCATGACTTGCTTTACTATATGTGCTTGTATTGGAAGGTCTTTACTGCTCCAACATTTTACTTAATGACTTTGCTGGATATAATAATCTTAGTTGGAGTTATTTACTTTCACGGCTTGAAATATATTATTCCACACTTTCCTGAATTTTAGAGTTTGTGTTGAGAAGTTTGATGTTATTCTAATAGATTTGCCTTTGTGAGTTGGTGTTTTTCTTTTGCAGCTTTTAAAATTGTTTCTTTGTTCTGTAGTCTTGGCATTTTAACTATAATATATTGTGGAAAGGTTCTTTTCTGGTCATGTCTATTTGTGGTTCTAAATTCCTCTTGTGGTTGGATGCCCATTTCTTTCCCCAGATTTGAGAATTTTTATGCTATAATCTCGTTGAAAGAGGCTTTCTATGGCTTTAGGTTTTTTTGTTTGTTTTGTTTTTTTAATCTCAGGTCCTTCTTCCTGCCCCTATATTCTTAGGTTTGGTCTCTTGATCATGTCCCAGAGTTCTTAGATATGATCATGTGTCTTTTTTTCTTCTTTATTGATATACAAATGTAGTATTTCCTTTACCTTGACTTCCATCCCTGATATTCTTTCTTCTGCCTGATCTCATCTACTGGTGATTTTTTCTGCTGTGGTTTTATTTGAGTCATTGAATTCTTCATTTCCAAATTTCTTTTTATTTGTTTGTTTTTTTCAAAATTTCCTTACTGAATTTCTCATCCATTTTGCTGACTTTGTCTTCTATGTTGCTGACTTTCTTATGTAGATCTTGAATTCATTTCCTTACTTCATTCATCTGATTCTTTATGTTATTTTTGCAGTCATTGATCATTTTTACAAGGAGACTTTTGAATTATTTGTTTGATATTTCAACCATATCAATGTCTTTGGATTCAGTAGTTGAAGGATTATGGTCTTTTGGAAGCAACATGTTGCTTTGCATTTTAATGTTTCTTGTGTTTGTGTTTTGTGATTTGGGAACCTTTTGGGATGGATATCTCTTCCAGTTTTATTTGGGGATCTTCTTAGTGAGCAACTTTGTATTGAGAGCTCCATCCCCAGTACCCCTCTGAGAAGGGAAGACAAACCATTGTGACAGATACAATACCCAACCAAACAAGATATAGAAATACACCTAAAATCAATTAAAGTTAGCTACTACACCACCCATGCCCAGAGGACAGAAAATGGTGACAATAATTTAGAGTAAGCAATGAGTTTATAAATTATTTATGCTGAAAGTAAAAATAGTAATTACCTGAGTTAAAAGAGGGCAAAGAAACAAAGCAGGAGCAAGGGTTAATTAAAAGAAAGAGAAAATGAAGAAGTGGAAAAGAATGTTAGGAAGAAGGAAAGAAAAGAGCAAAAGCTAAAAAATCCTGATTGCACAATAAAGAAAAAATATGTAAAGAAAATTAGATAAATATAAGAGGTGAAATACAATGTAAAAAAACCTAAGATTTCTTTTTCTAAGAAAAATAAAAATACTAAATATATATTAAATAGAAAAGGTACGTGGTGCCAAAGATAAAAAAAAAATAAAAAAATACATTAGGAAAAAAAGAGAATTGAGGTAAATAAAATTTGAAAATGAAGGGAGGGAGGAAGGAAGGGAAGGGGGAGATAGATAGATAGATCGATAGATAGATAGAGAAGAAGAGAAACATATAACCTGTTTGATGAATGCCTGTAATCCCAGCAATTTGGGAGGCTGATGCAGGAGGATCTCAATCCCCAGGCCAGAGGCAGCCTGCACAACTCAGTGAGACCTTGTCTCAAAATAAAAATAAGAAAAGAGCTGAGGGTACAGCACAGTGGTAGAGCATCTGCCCAGTGTAAAGTCCTGGAGTCAATCCTCAGCACAATGGAGAAAAGAAAAGGTACTGGAGCAGCTTCTTTCTGTGGCCTCTAATATTGTAGTCTGTTAGGGGAGGTGATAGCAAGCTGAAATTGGAATTACTTACCGGACATTGCTCAGGATTGCCAGTGTCTGTAGTTCCCCTTAGGATTTCAGGTTATCTCCTCTCCCCAGAGGGCAGGGCTGCAGTCCACCTTGCCAGAGCCTCCTGCTGCCTGAACTAAGTGTGTTGACATCCCACCTTCCCCTTCTCTATCATTGCCTATCATAGCTGTGTCCTACCCTGGAGTTTTGGCAGGTTAACCCCGGGCCCTCTGACCTGAGATCCTTTCTTGTTTTCAGTCTCATGCAATAGTTCCCTGTCAGGCATCTGGTCACATCCCTCTGAGATATGGAGCATGGCAAAATGGATCTCTTTTCCAATGCTGACTCCATAGTAGAAAGAGCCACTGTCTCTCTGAATCTCCCCGAATGGATCCAAGAGCTTCAAGGAATGAGGGGCTTGTCCTTTGGGACTGCCATTCTGCTTACTAGGGCCATCTTTCTTTCTTTTTGAGTGAGGCCTCAGGTTCTCCTTTCCCTCCAGGATGCACCAGCATTGGAGATGTGCACTGCTCACTTCCTCCTTCCTCTTGTTGTGCAGCCCATGTGTTCTTTGTGCCCTGAGACTGTTTTATAGCCTCCTTTGTGATTTCTGTGCTTTTTTAGTCTTTCTCTCTTTGGAATAGAGTCTATTCTTTCCTATCCTGACTCTTTCGATTCACTAACCACATCACATGGAGGCTGCTTCTAATCCACCATCTTGTCTTGGAAATGTCTTCAATAATTTTAGTTCCTTATATATTCTGAGTATTAATTCCTTGTCAGATGAATAATTTGAAAATAATTGTATCTTAATTAAGTTAATTGTTTCCTTTCATGTGCCTAAGCTTCTTGGTTTGGTATAATCCCATTTGTCTGTTCACTTTTCTTGCCTATGTCTGTGGGGTCCCATCCAGCAAAATCATTGCTTATACTAATGTCTTGAAGTGTTTCCTCTAGGTTTTTTATGATAATTTCATAGTTTTGGTTTTACATTTACATTTTTTACCTATTTTGAGTTTGTTTTTGTGTATAGTGAGAAGAAGGGATCTAGCTTAATTGTTCTGCATATGTACATCTAATTTTACCAGCACCTTTTACTGAACAGGCTGTCTTTTCTCCAATGTATGTTCTTGCCACTTTTGTAAAATATTAGTTGGCTTTATGTATGCAGGTTAATTCCTGGGTTCTCTATTCTGCTTCGTTAGTCTATATATCTGCTTGTGTGCCAGGACCATGCTGTTTTGGTTACTATAGCTTTATAGTATACTTTGAAGTCAAGTAGGTGATGTGTCCAGCTTTATTCTGTTTGTGCAAGATTGCTGTGGCTGTTCTGAGTCTTTTGTGGTTGTACATACATTTTAGAATTGTTTTTTTCCACTTCTGTTAATGCCATTGGAATTTTGATAGGGATTACATTGAATCTGTAGATCATTTTGAGTGGTTTAGACATTTTAACATATTCTTCCAATTCATGAATGTAAAATATCTCTCCATTTACTTATGTTGTTTTTTTTTTCAGTACTTAAGGGGTGAGCCCAAGGACTTGTACATGCCAGACAAGTGCTGTACTATTGACCTGCACACTCAGCCCCTTTTTTATTTTTTGAGGCATTGTCATGCTAAGCTGTGCAGGCTGACTCTGTCTTCAAACTCATCATCCTCCTGCTTTAGCCTCTGGAGTTGTGGGGTTATAGGCATGCTCCACAGTGCCTGGCTACTTTTTTTGTACTTCTCCTTCTCTTCCTCCTGCCTTCCTCCTCCTCCTCCTCCTCCTTTTTCTTTTCCTTCTACTTCTTCCTCTTTCTCCCCCTTCTCTCCCTCTCCTCCTCCTCCTCTTCTTTTTCTATCTTCCTCTTCCTTCTCCTCCTCCTTTTCCCTCATCTCCTCCTTGTTCTCCTCCTCCTGCTCCTCTTTCTTCTTTCTTCTTTCTTCTTTTTTATGTACTGAAGGCTCAACCCAGGGCCTTCTAGGCAGGTGGTCCACCACTGAACCACACCACAGACCCCTTTTTAATTTTTTTTATTTTGAGACAGGGTCTTGCTAAATTGTGCAGGCTGTCTCTAGCCTTGAACTTGCAATCCTCCTGCCTCAGCCTCCCAAGTAGCTGGGATTACACACATGTGCCACAGTACCTGGCTACTTATGTCTTCTTAAGTATTTCGATCTGTTGTACATAGGGTCTCTATGAGTTGGACTTGACTCGACAGCACCTACAACAACAAAAAGTTTCATCTGTGTTTTATAGTTAGTGAAGAGATCTTTCAAATCTTTCATGTCGTTGGTCAAAGGTAGTCCTAGGGTATTATTATTTTTATTATTATTGTTATTTTGTACAGCTAATATTATATTAATTATATATTATAATATATTATTATTGTATTATATTGTATTGTTATTTTGGTATGGAACTCACTTTGTAGCCCAGGTTGGTGTCAAACTTGTGATCTTCCTCACCTTTGCCTCCTGAGTGCTGGGATTACAGATATGCACCACCACTTCTAGTTTTCTAGATATTTTTCATAGCTATTATAAATGGGATTATTTTCTTGATTTCCTTTTCAGATAGCTTATTAATATATCAAAGTTCTACTGATTTGTGTATGTTGATTTTTGTATCTTGTAAGTTTACTGAACTAACTCATTAAATCTACAAGTATTGTGGTAGTTAGAGTTTTTATATTTAAGATCATGTATTTACAAGCAGGGGCAAATTAACTTCTTCCTGTCCATTTTGGTTATCTCTTATTTCTTTTCTTGTGTAATTCCTCTGGCTAGGAATTCCAGAACTATGTTGAATAGGAGCGTTAAGTGGCCATCCTTATTTTCTTCTAAATCTTAGAGAACAAGGTTTCACCTTCATTTAATATAATATTAGCTGTGGATTTGTCTTATATGGCTTTTGTGTTGAAGTACATTCCTTCTCTACCATAATTTGGAGAATTTTATCATGAAGGCATGTTGAGTTTTATCGGACGCTTTTTCTCCATCTGTAGAAATAAGTATTGCTTTTTATCCTTCATTCTGTTAGTATGATGTATCATTCTGTTAGTATGTTTATTGATTTATATATGTTGAAGCATCCTTGACTCCCTGGGGCGAATCCTACCTGATCATGGTGAATAATCTGTTTAATATGCTCTTAAATTTGGATTACTAGTAATTTATTGAGGATTTTATATCTATGTTCATCAAGGATTTTTGCCTGTTGGTCTCCCTTTTTTTTTTTTTTCTTATGTGTTTGTCTGGTTTGGATATTAGGGTAATGCTGGCCTCATAGAGACAGTTTAGAAGTATTCCTTCCTCTTCAATTTTTTTGGGATAACATGAGACAGAACTAGTATTAGCTCTTTAGGTATTTGTTAGAATTCAGCTGTGAAGCTGTCAGATCTTGAGATTTTCCTTGATGGGAGACTATTTATTACTGCCTCAATTTTGTTACTCATTATTAAGCTGTTCATATTATTTCCTCATGGTTCATCTTGGTAGGATGTATGTGTTCTGATGTTGGATGCATGTATGTTTCCAAGTGTCATATCCTTTTGCTGAATTGATCCCCTTATCATAATATAGTGACCTTCCTTCTCTTTTTCATAGATTTTCATTTAAAGTCTATTTTATGTGATATAAGCATAGGTACTCCTAGTCTCTTTCGTTCTACATATGCATGGAATATTTTTCCCATCCTTTTACTTTCAGTCTTGGTATTCTTGTAGGCGATGTCAATCTCTTATAGCAGTTTATAGTTGGATCTTGTTTCTTTTTAATCCATTCAGCTACTCTATGTCTTTTAATTGGATAATTTAATCCATTTACATTCAATTTAATTATTGATTGGTAAAGAGTTACTACTGCCATTTTGTTCATTGTTTCCTAGTTGTTTTGTAGATACTTTCTTCTTTTGTTCTTCTTTTAGTATCTTCCTTTATGGTTATGTGATTTTTCTCTAGGAGTGTGTTTCGATTCTTTGCGTTTTATTTTTTAGTATATCTTTCATAGGTTTTATGCTTTGTGGTTACAAAAAACCCTTTTATATTTAAAGTAGATTATTTGAAGCTGATAAAAACTTAGCTTTTATAACAAAAATTCCATTTTATCTCTACTTTCCAACTTTTTATTTTTTTGTGTGTGTGCTAGGGATTGAACTCACAGCCTTGTGCATGCTAAGCATGTGCTCTGCCACTGATGTACATACCCAAACCCTACTATTGAATTTTTGATTTCATAATTTACATCTTTTGATAGTGCATATCCATTAATAAATGTAGTTATTATTTTTACTAGTTTTCCATTTTGATGTTCATATTAAAAATATAAGTAATTTACATACCATCCTTACAGTATTGGAGTATTCCAAATTTGAATGTGTGCTTACATTTACCAGTGAATTTTCCACTTTCAGATATTTTTGTGTTACTAATTAGCTCCCTTTTCTTTCAGATTCAACTACTTTTAGAATTTCTTGTAAGACAGATCTGATGGTGATGAACTGCAACTTTTGTTTGTCTGGGAAAGTCTTTATCTCTCCTTCATTCTTAAAGAACAGCTTTGCTGGATACAATCTTCTTCACTGGCAGTTTGTTTTCTTTAGTACTCTAAATGTGTTATCCAGGTCTCTTATGGCCTATAAATTTTATGCTGAAGAGTCTGTTGCTAGGTATTTTGGAATTCACTTCTTTGTTATTGGTTTATTTTTTTCTTCTCTGAGGACCCTCTCTTTGGCTTTGCTCTTTGACAACTTTATTATCACATGTTGTGGGTAATCTTATTTTATTGGAACTGATTGAAGTCATTTGACTGTTCCGTACCTGGATATGTATATCTTTCTCCAAGTTTGGAAAGCTCTCTACTATTATTTCCTTAGATAAGCTTTCTACCTTTTCATCTTGCTATATTCTTGAGCACCAACACATTTGCTCTTTTAATAGTCTCATAAATTCTATAAGCTTTCTTCATTAATTTTCATTCTTTGATTTTTTGTGCTGTGATTGTATGTTTTCAAATAAACTGTCAAGTTCATAGACTCTTCTGTTGATCAGCTCTGCTTTTGATGTTCTTTGTTGCATTTTTCATCTTATTCATTGTATTCTTCAGCTCCAGAATTTCTATTTGAGTTTTAAAAATTATTACAATCTCTGTTAGATTTCTCTGATAGATTTCTGAGTGATTTTTCTATATTATTTTGACATTTACTGAGCTTCTTTTAAAAAACTGTATTTAATTCTTTATCCAGCAGTTAATATATCTCAGTAACTTTTGTTGTTGTTAGGTGCTATCAAGTCAGGTTTGACTCATTGTGACCCTATGTATAACAGAAAGAAACACTCCTTGACACTGTGCCATGCCCAGAACTGTGTCAGTACACCTCTGCTCTTCATAGGATTTTCAATGGCTGATTGTTTCAATATTGTATCAAGAGTGGGCTTCCAGGTCCTTTCTCTCATTCCTATGGTGCTGGGGATCAAACTCAGAGCCTCAGAGAGTGTAGGGCAGCACTCTACCAACTGAGCTAAATCCCAGCCACATCTGTATTTTTAGGGCCAGTCATTTTGTCCATTTGATGTTGTGATGTTTCCCTGATTGTCTTTGATTTTTGTGGTCATGTGTCATATTTGTGCATTAGAGAAGTAGGTACTTATTTTCGTCTTTGCATTCTGGCTTTGTCTGGGAATTCCCTTCAATAGGAAAATTGTCTAGAGTTTCAGGGCAGACTGTCAAGTGTGATCTGTGAGTTAATGACTGCTGTAACTGTTGCAGCACTAGGAGACACTCTTAGCCATTACTGGAGCAGTCCATACTGGAATCTCCTGCTCTCTAAGGCTGGCTCAGCACCAGACCAGAATGCCATGGCATCTGAAGTTGTCACAGCAATGGAAGTATCCAAAGTCCACCACCCCTGTGGTCTGCATGCCATTGAGGTTCTTATAAAACCTAAGGCCACTTTAGTTGGCTAGCAGTGATGTGGGCTAAATGCAGGGGCTACAGGTTTTATTATGGTACTGAAGTGGGTCTAGAGCCTCAGTTGGTGGTTACTAGCCTGGAGCCAGGGGTCTTGATATTCTGTTCAGTGTTGGGTTTAAATATGGTTGGAGTGGATTATAGACTAAGGGAAAGTACTACAGTCACTTCTCTTTCCCCCATGTGAATGGTGACTCCATGGTAGGCTGCCAGGGTTCGGGGAGAGATAGCATGAGTAATGTAAAGTTGTCCCTCCTATCCTCTTCAAATATTTTTCCTTTCTTTTTTTTCTATCATTTCCTTTTTCTCTTTCTTTTATTCTTTGTCTCTTTTTTTTGAACTTTTTTTTTTGAGACAAAGTTTCCTTGTGTACACCAGGGTGGTCTCAAATTCACCATCCTCCTGCCTCAACCTCCTGAGTGCTGGGATTACAAATGTTTGCCACGTGCCCAGCTATTCAATGAGTCTTTTCTTGTTCTTATGCTGTAACCAAGCACTATACTCTCTCACCTGGTTTCCTTAGCTCTTGTGAAGGTATTTTTTATGTGCAGATTCTTGTTTAAATTGATGTTTCTGTTGGGGATGATTACTGGAGAATTTTATTCCAACATCTTGCTTTTTCTCTTGGTTTCTAATCCAAGAAACTTTAAATAAAAATTGCCTGGAGCCAGTGGCCTGGCACATGCTCAGACCCTTGTTTGCATAAGGGCAGAGAAAAAAAGACCCTTTCTGAGCTGGAAGTTCCTAAAGTCTTTTTAAGAGGAACAAATACTAACAAAATTGGAAAAGAAAGCCAATTCAAAATCAGTATATAGCACTTTAACTTTTTTTTACAGAGCAGGTAGTTTGATTGATTGTTATTACATATTGTTGAAAAGCATCCCCTTTAAGCAGGCTGCCTAAAGGATATAGGTGCCTGGGGACTTGGCTGGACCAGCCTGAAGCCACATGTCAGGATGACAAGGTGCGGAGGAGATGGCTCCTGCTGAACCCATGCTCTGCCCAGTAGCCCCATGAGGCAGTTGTACTTACTTTCCTCCTATGAGCATTTACCTACTGTCCATCACTTTACCATGAAGATCTTTCCTAAAAAGAGAGTCGCCAATGAATTACGGAGTAGGAATGTAATAACAAAGTAGAAATGTGTCCTGTTATCAGTCACACACATTCAAGCCCAGCCCGGGGAAGCACAGTAGAGGGGACCGTAAGCTCTGGGATCTTCTTATTCAACCAAGATTGCTTCATAGAATAGTTGACAATGCCTTCCTGAAAGCCATTGTTGATATTCAACATTTTTAAAAATAGCTGAACAGACTAGACAATAAGGCATGACAGAAAACTTGGACAGGAGGCTGGCTTGGACTCTGGCTTAAGAAAGAAATATGCTATTAAAGTAGGCAACAAACACTTTTCTGAATGTTTAATTTATTTGAAAATAAGAATCAACTTTACCATTCATTTATTTTCTTCCTCCAAAGCAACAAAGACAAGCAAAACTCAATTTTAGTTACTTCTTAGGGTATCTCTCTAGTCTTCCTTTTTCACACTGGAATGTTCACGCACAATAACTCTATGATCCTCCCTTACTGTTTGATGAGGCAAGATGAGGGGTAAGAAGATGACTTGAAGGGCCTTTTGTAAAGGAATGGTAGTGCTGAAAGGTGTTTCAGAGCCATTGTAAAATCATTAATGCCTTCCTTTATTCATTCATTTGGCAACTATTTATTTAGTACCCACATTGTTCCACAGTGGTGGAGTAGTAACCAAGGTCAGTGTAGTCCATGCAGCCCAGTTTGCCCAACACTGTCCTGTTTTTAGCCCTGATGACCCTTCATCTTGAGAGACCCCTCAGTCCTGTGGAAACTGGGATGATTAGTCATTCTCTGTATTTCTTGAAAGCTAACATTGCATGGATTCCTGAGAAAGGTGGTTGGGTGAAGGGTGATGGTCTGATGCCTTGTACCAGACCTGCTGTTTGATAGCTCTTATCTTGATTGAGACTTTCACTGAGTCTCAGTTTCCTCATTTGTAAGTGGGAAAAATAATATCTACCTCAAAGAGTTATTTTAAGGTGAAGTTTGATTTTTGAATCTTTAGGAAGTGACTGTGGTGATAGCTTTTCCGCCAGCAAGGAAAGAGGGGAATATAGTTGTCGGAGTCCCAGCAGCTCTGGAAATAGGAGAAGCTGCTCTGTACTTTGCTGAATCAGGGTGAAATCAGCCAGAAATCTGGCAGTGATATCTTGTTATTGTTGTTTAGGTGAGGTAAGGTCTTAGGTCCACAATGCTTTGTAGGAGAAAGGGATTGATTTCCAGAGAGAGGTCCAACTAATCACTTTACCTGCTGGCAGGTGTAAAAAGTGCAAGTACCTTCTGCTCAAAGTGGGGATTTAAGCTAAAGACTAAAGTGTTAAGATGAAAGGAGGACATAAATAATCCTATATTTAACCCCCACTCCTGTTGGGAGTTAGTTTTTAACCTTTCTTCTTGAAATATCTCATTAAGATCCCTTTTTCTTTGCCAAGATCTTTCTCCATTACCCATATTTTGTAATCTGATTAAGCATTCCATGAGCATCTATTAGACACTCAGCATGTATCAGACATTTTGCTAGCTACTGGGATGCTGAGAGGAAGCAGACCTCAAGCCTATCCTCAAAAGCTGACAGTCTAGGCCGGGCGTGGTGGCGCATGCTTGTAATCCCAGCGGCTCGGGAGGCGGAGGCGGGAGGATCGCAAGTTCAAGACCAGAGGCAGTCTGCGTAATTTAGCGAGACCCTGTCTCAAAAAGTAAAAAAAAAAAAAAATGGGCTGAGGTGCAGCTCAGTGGTCCAGCACTTGCAGAGCATGCAGGCACGAGGCCCTGGGTTCAACCCCCAGTACCGCAAAAAAAAAAAAAAGGCTGACAGTCTAGTTGGAAACCACACACACACACACACACACACACACACACACGTGCACACACACACACACACATGCACACACACATTTCTGATGTAGGTTTTTGATTCCTTCTTTTGTTTAGCTACCTTGTTTTGGCCACCTTTGCACTCCCACCCTCTATCCTTATTTTGAAAGTAGCCCTAAAGCCTTTATTTTCCCCTGTCTTCAAATATCTCTCCCTCCCCACTTCCTTTAACTTTACCTTCCATATCTCCAGTATATACCACCTTGGCAGGAATAAGTGACCTCCCAGTTACCACTGATAATGGTTTTCCTTATATATCACAAACTAATGTGGATTTTAACATTGGAGTTCATTAGTATATACTAATAATGTAGCCTATCTCATTATCAGCTGGTAATAATGCCATTTCCAAAGATTGCCAGGGGAGAAGACTCTTAATTCTCACTCCTGATATACAAAGGTAGGGTGCAAATTTTCTAGCCCCTTTGGATTCTTTGCAAAAAGAGACCTTTTTGCTTCCCATCCCCAAGCTAAAGAACTAGGCTCCATGTGGTGAGGGAAGATTATGGTGACATGAATCTTGTCCTTCTTGACCTCCTGTTGTCAGTGGGGCCCTGCACTAGGCAAGGTAGGGACAACAAAGGGAGGCCATAGAATTGAGTTTAATGGTATTATATCTGGGGACCAGGAAAGCATGGTTCTTGTGCCGTTCACTAATATAACACATTTGCTGAGCTCACTCATGCTGCATCAAGGACTTTGTTGGTGTTAGCCATTAATATAAAGACATAGAAGATCAAATACAGCTCGAAAGCCACTTATGATTATGGGCCACCAAATGAATCCACAGGAAAGCAACACAAGTAATATGTAATAGATGCTCTAAGAGGCACAGGCCAGGAGGTACAATGGGAATCTGAGTAGGCAGGAAGCCATTAGGGCAGGTTTTATAGGAGCTGCCTGCTCAATGGCAGAAGCAGAAATGGAATGCTAGTAGTGTGAAACGAAAGAACCAGTTATCTCTCCCCTCCCCCATGTCTTCCACATCTTCAGAAAAGTCACATTGAATTTAGATCAGCTTTTCTAATAAGCTTTTAAGATTTGCTGTCGTGGTTACAAGCAGTTCATGACCCGGGGTCTACCCTCACTGTTTTTCTCTCATTACTCATCACAATCTCATGTCAGCTATACTTAAAATATAGCTTTGGAAGTTCTTTTGTGTCTTTTGGTTACACCCATTTCCATAGTGTTTTATCATCATTGAATGGCAGTGATTTGAATCTTTGTATGTTTCATGTTCCAAATACACAGGGTCCCTAATGTATAATGATTTGACTCATAATTTTTTGATTGTATAGTTATTTAAAAGCAATATCCACCATGTGTTTGTCAGCTTGTTGTGCTATGGGGGCTTGTGTGTTGCTGTGATGCTCAAAGCTATGCCACCAGTATTTCAGATACCAGCAGGGTTACCCAAGGTGTACAGGTTTCAGCTGAGCTTTCAGACTAAGACAGGACCTGGCAGCCGATTCCTGAAGCAATTAGCTACTGAAAACCCTATAATAGTAGAGAAGCACTGTCAAACATAGTGCTAGAAAACGAGCCCCTCAGACTGGAAGGCATTTAAGAAACAACTGGTGAAGAGTTGCCTCCTCAATGTAGAGTCTACCTTAATGATGAGAATGGAGTAAATCCCCTGAGACCTCCAGTTACAGATGTGGGATGACTCAAAATGAGAAGAAACTTAGTGGTTGCAGCAGTGGGCTCAAACATAAAAAGATTGTGTACGTGGCACAGTGTCTGGGAGTGTTTCGTTCTGTTGTGCATAGGGTCACTATGAGTTGGACCTCACTTGATGGCACCTAACAACAACAACAAAAACAATACACATTCAGTAGGAACCATGCTTTAGATTTTTATTTTGAATTTTTTCTGGGCTAGTGATATATACCATCACATTCTCTTGTGATGTTGTGCAGCAACAGCTCCCATTCAGAAAGTGAGGACCCTCTTGCTATACCATCGCCATCATCTACCAATTAACTTTAGTTCAGTGCTTCATCTATTCTGCAGACCCACTGTGCTTTCAGATGTGTGATAATGATAAGTACCGGCGCAATCAGTATTTTTCACCTTCATTACAGTATACAATAAATTCCATGAGATAGTCAACAGTCATTATAAAATAGGCTCCTGTTAGATGATACTGCCCATCTGGAGGCTAACATTAGTGTTCTGATAACACTTATGGTAGGCAACGCTAAGCTGTGATGTTATGTAGGTTGGCGTATTACATACATTTTTGACTTTTGACATTTTCAACTTCCAGTAGATTTGTTGGGACATGACCCCACTCCAAGATGAGGAGCATGTGTACTTCCAAAAAATGGTAATGGTTAAGGACAGAAGCATTTGTAAAAGTCATATTTTGATCACTTATTCTGTTGTTGTTAGGTGCCATCAAATCACCTCTGACAGCGACCCTTGCAGGGTTTTCAATGGCTATTGTTTCGGGATTGCCTCAGGAGTGGATTGTCACGTCCTCCTCCCATGATCACTTCTTCTACTATTTATGAAATCCTAGATGTTTGTATATACATTATTGCTAATTTTTTTTACCCTATCTGTTAACCAGGTATTATTACCTCTGTTTTATGGGTGAGGAGACAAAGTCACAGAGAAACTACATAACTTGTTTAGGATCATCTTGTTAGTAGAAGGTGCATAAGCACCAACATGATGATACGTTGTTAGCAAAGATCATAGAATAAGTTTAGTGGATTGAAAACTGCTCCTAACAACTTTATTTTGGCTGATGTGGATTATTTCAGTCTATGTATTTACTCATCTTCAGTGAGAAAACCCAGGTTTTCCCCTATGTTTAGATTCAACTTTTCAAATTCCTTGGTAGCAGGGGATTTGTCCTACTAGTTCAGATGTGCTCTTTTAGGGAAAATTGTATTTTTCTTTGAGAAAAAAATCTTGAGTTGGCTACCGAATGAGCTCAGGTGTACCTCATTTCCCTTGTATGCGTTACATGTTATCCCAGGTCCATGTGGCAGAACTAGACTTTGTGACTTTCCATCCTATGCCTGCCCTTTCCCATGCGTGCACCCTTCAATTTTATCCCTAAACTAAGACATTCTCTCAAAGGTCATCTTTCTGTCCCACTTCAGCCTGGAATGGTGAGTAGATGGGTAGATGGGCCTTTTAGAATGTTCCCACTCCCAGCCTTGATTCACAATCGTAAACCATGGTCAAATCAAATGCCAGCTGAGTGTGATGATCCATGCATGCCTGTAGTCCCAGGTACCTGGGAAGGTGAAGTGGGAAGATCTCTTGGCCCAGCACATCAAGGCCAGCCTGGGCAATATATTGAGACTCCACTTCAAAAGCAAAAGCAAAAGCAAAACAAAACAAAAAAAATGCCATCCTATTCTTTTTCCTGTTCTTTGGTGAGTTTAAATCTCAGCCCAGTCCCCATTCAGACCTTGCCTTTTGGGTCAGTGTAGAACACATTCTATTTCTCTAACGGTCTAAAAATATAGTTCTGAACTGCTGTTTATTGACCGGGAATAACTGCCTTCTTTAGTGCCACCTCAGGGAAGGAAAGTGGAAAGAGAGTAAAATGTGCAGATGTTTCTTCTTTTCTTTCTTGCAGGGTTGGGGATGGAACCTAGGCCTTTGCGCATACTTGGCAAGAACTCGTCCACTGAGCTACATCCCCCAGCCTGTATGTTTATTTCCTAATTCAGAAAAGGATTGCAGCTGATGATGTTAGAGCATCAGTGACATTTCCTGTTTATTATGCTGGTGAAAGGGACAACCTAAAAAATAGGGCAGAGAAACGATTTATGACTAGATTTATCCTTTTTGAATGCTTGGGATTAGGTGACACCTATAGTTGAGGGGTCTCTTGGCATTGGGAGCCATTGCAAGAGTAAAGGGGCACGCTGATGGTGCATTTCCTGCTCCATGGCGTACCCAGACATCCTGAGCAGGGTGGAGGGATGGAGAAGGAGTCAGGCTGTTTTCAACCCTACGTCCGTATTTAACCCTTCCTCAGCTCATGGTGTCTCAGTAATTGCTTTCCTTTTTTCTCTTCCACCTGTTCACAGAAGATGTGCTATCAGGAATTTTTAATACAATTCCAAAATGACCCTGGGATTGTGTAGTGTCTGAGGTCACATCTTGCAGCTAAGAGGAAAGATGGTCTGTCTTCTGGGGAATTCCCAAGAATTGATTTATCTTAATGAGATGTAGATAGGGATGCTGTTCACAATGTTATATGTTTCTCCCATCCCCTCTGGGATAAACACTGCATAATTTAGATACTGAATAATTAAGCAAGAATTTTTTTGTGTTCCCATTGAATTAAAAAACAAGAATAGTCTTTCTATTCTGATCATTCTTGTGACTTGGACTGACCCATCTACCAATAATCTTTTTCACAGTTTTACACACAAGGAGATAAGAATTGGGCCAACCTTGAAATTACTTGTATATCATTTATTTAACAAATATTTATTGAGTGCCTACTATGTGCTAGGCATGTTCTAAGGGATTGAGTGGAAAATGGTGAATGAAATGGTTAAAATCCTAATCTTTATCCAGCTTGACACAGATTTCTTGTCTATAACTCTAGTGCCTAGAAGGACTCCGTACTAGCTCAGCTTAGCACAGACCCTTTGGTACAGTCTGTTGCTGTGACCAACAGGTGTAATCTGGCTGGAGCCTTGCCTGCCACTCAATAAGGCTGTGTTACTCCTGCCACCACTGTGACTTTTGCTTACTGTGCAACCATCTGTTCTTTTTTTTTTTTTTTTGCCTATACATGAGCCTGATCATTCACCCTAGTGCAGGGCTTTCCTTCCTTCTCCTTATCTTTTTGTGGCAGCTTCCAACTTTGTCCCCTCTGTCTAGATTTTCACTTTTGTCTGTACCTCAGATTCTCTCCTTACTATCTATGACATAGGATGGCTAGTGTTGCAAATCATGCTATTTTATAATTGTAGCTAGATATCTGTTATATGGGTTGATTCCTTTTAAAATTATTCACTATGTTTTCTAGTAATAAAAATAATATATGTTTACTTAGTAGAGCATAGAGAAAGCAGACAAATACAAAAAGGAAAATAATCATCAATAACATTAATACCAGAGATACCTAACTGGCACCTGGGCCAATTCCAGGCCATGCAATCTATCCAGTTTCACAGGGCCCAGTGCCTAAAATGACCCTGTACTTAATTTAATGCTTTATTGGGTTTCTTAAGAATTTTTTTTGTGGTAGTGGGGACTGAACCAAGGGCTTTGTGCATACATTGCAAACACTCTGCCACTGAGCTGCACCCCAAGCCCATTTTTTTTAAAAATGAAATTGATACAAGTTTTCACTAAGTTACTCAGGTTCCCTCTCCCCCTGGCCTCAACCCTGTGATCCTCCTGCCTCCACCTCTTGAGTGGCTGGGATTAGAGGCATGTGCCACCACACCCAGCTCTTAAGAATTTTTGAACAAAGGGCCATATATTTTCATTTTGCACTAGGCCCTACTCATAATGATACAGCTGGACCTGCCTACTCTTAACCTCACTGGTATATATACTTCAGGTTCTTTATCTATGTGTCTGTTTTAAAATTGGAATTACAGGATTTATAAATTGGCATACTTTTTTTTTTCTGCACTAGGGGTTGAACCCAGGGCCTCAAAATTGGGTGCTTTGCAAGTGCTGGACCACTGAGCTGCACCTCCAGCCCCCCCTTTTTTTTCTTTTTACTTTTTTGAGACAGCATCTTGCCAAATTATGCAGACTGCCTCTGGTCTCCAATTTGCAATCCTCCTGTGTGCCTCCTGAGCCACTGGGATTGCAGGCGTGTGCCACCAAACCCAGTTTAGATTAGCATACTTTTTATCTTCTTCAATGAATATTATACTGTGTAAATGTTGCTATTGCTATTATTTGAAAGCATTTTAACTGATGAAGAATATTCCATAGTTTATTGGATCATTTGCTTGTTGGTTGATCCTTGAGCTCTTTTTACATACATCAGTGTCTAAAATATTGAGAGTGCTAAATAAGTGTTAATTATTATGTCTCTGAGGTCCCGCAGACATCTCTAGGTTTCCTATGCTTTTGGACACCTTTTAGAAACTGGGCCACCCTTTGGTTTCCTGTGCCAGGATAATGAGAGCCTCTTTCCATTAGTGTAGGCCATGAGATAAGGATGTAATTTAAAACTTGGGAATTTACATCTCAGTACCGGTATTTCCTTAGAAAGAGTTCCCAAGAGTTCCGCATTCTTCAGCTTGCAAATGTAGAATCCCCAGCCCAGAAGGTAAAGGTCCAAAGGCTTTTATCTATATCCATAGATAACAGTGGTGAGATTTAAGCCTTGTTCTGCCCATAGGTGTTTTTACTTCATCAATATTCACCAGTGTTCAGTCATGAAAGGCAGTAGGGTGTGCTTTGTTAAATTAACCTTAGGGGCAGAACCGAGAGTCCACAGGAAATCATGGCCTTTTGAAGGTATGTCTTATGCCCTTGTTATTCATCCCTGATGATGGTGAACCTAAGCATGGGGTAAATATAGGGCAGGGACAGTTGTTAAAATATTTCATCTTGAATGTGCTTGATGCCTTCTCTTGTGAAAGATGGTACTCCCACAATGCTTGAAAGATACTTGGGTAGGTTGTTCATTGGGCATTAAGATGATCAAAAATTTCACACTTCTAAAGTAGGTTTCAGCTGCTGAAAACAGCAAAAGGCTAGGAAAATGGTTGTTTTGGCTTTGGCATTGAGACCACAGATTTTTTTTTTCTCTCTGCTCTTTAGAATGTCAGGTTTTCCCATTTTCTTTTGTATATTTATAGGAGAAGGCTTTTTTTTGTAGAAGAGCTGTTTTAAGGGGGAAAAAAGGTAAACATAATTGAGTGCTTTAGTTTTCTTTTCCTAGTGAGAATGCTAATGATCATTACATTGCTTCCTTGACCTGTAGGTACTATTTGGCCTCTCTGTGGTCCACAACTTAGTAACATAGTGAATGGACTAGTAAATTAAAGCAGTTGGCCTGTGGAAGACTGTACATCCTCCAGAGCCTTCTTTTGCCCCTAAACCATTTTGTGGCAGTGATTCAGCCAAATTCTCATAAAGGTATAATTTATTTCCCTCGAATCTTTGAGTCTGTGGGCCTGCAGCTTTCCCCTTTGTGTCTACATCCATACAAGTGGCTCAGCAATAGGACTTGGACACTGCTGATGTATTCTACCAGAAGTTAAGATTTAGGAGAGGTGTGTGTCTAGGCCATGCTTGGAAGAGTTTGCCATCTTTGAGCCAAGCTTGTGTACATGGTGTGAGAGAGGCGTGGTACAATGGCAAGGGGTTGCCATGAGCCAGGCAGAGCATGGCCTCAGTGAAGTGTGGACAGCTTCAGGAAGGCAGGCTGCTGGGATATAGATGGGTCCAGGCATGGTGGAGGAGTTCGAGGGGAGCATCTCTCCTTGCAAGAGAACTTTGGGGGCCCTGTCGTATTCTCCAGGCCTCTATACTTTAGTCACCTAGCAAGTCGAGTGTGAGATTAAAGGCCACAGGATCAGAAAAGTGATCCAGCTGCAGGACCCATGGCAAGAATTTGAATTATTGACAGTAAGGTAGAAAGCCAGTTCCTAGCATTGGGGCACAAGGGCAGAAGGGCTGGCACCAAAGGTTTACCTGATTTCAAGTTCCTGAAAAGATTCATAGGCAAGGTGCCTTAAAGGATCATGACTAAGGGTGATGTCACTGGCCCTGAACTTGGAGTGGGCGTGAGCCTGCCTGGCAGCCAGTGGTTTGGAGAAGGGGTTACTGGGTCAGAAAACTGGGCAAGTTGTTACATGCTTACTGGAGGCACAAGGCAGAACTAAACTCAATGACAGTAATTCACAGAGGTCTCAAGAAGAGCAACTTGCTCCGTTTCAGAAAATAATTTATCTTCCTATCAATCATTTTACATATTTACATACAAATGCACAGTTCCTTCATTTTTTGGTGTCTATACCCAATAATTAAATTCTCTAATTAGAAGCTAAGCTCCTTTCTTTGCATAGTGCACATTCTTCTGGGGGTTAGTATGCTAGCCCACGTGGCCACCTCGAATTAAATACTGTTTTATTGCTGCCTATGAAATAATAGGTTTTGCCTAACATTAAATGTTTTCTCTGGCTCCTTCAAAAGCCTCTCAATTCACAAATTCAAGGTAAACCTGTTTTCTTCAGCATAAAGCTTTACTCTTTGTTAGGCATTAATAGACCAATGTGACCCTGAACTGTGGACTCTAAGTTTCCTTTATGTGTACTATATTGGCTGGGTTAGCTGTGGCAGGGGAGCAGGGGGAGGAGGGAGGAGGGGGGAAGAGGGAGGAGGAGGGAAGGGAAGAGGCTGTGGTTCTAATAAAAAAATCATTATGTGCAGTGGAAGAGTTTTTCATACCTCAGTTTATCCAGCTATATCAGCGCAGTAGTCCTGGTGAGCAGTATAAAACACAATTACGTGTGTGATTTGGGGATCTGATTTTTAGCCTGTCTATCTTGAATGGAAGATGGCATGGACAGGTGGGCTGTGGGGGATTCTGTGTGGTCAGTAGCTGCCCATACCCAGTTGTCATGTAACGTGGCACAGACCCTCTGGGAAAAGGAATATTTTATGATAATCTGCTCATACCAGCCAAGCAATGAAACAAATCTAAAAAAAAACCAACCAAACAAACAAACAAAAAAAACTTTTGAGATTTCAGTGGTGACTTCCCCTTGTAATGGAAGACACTTAAGTATTAGAGTTAGGAAATTTGTTACTGTCCTGGTGCTGTCTTGGTCAAGCTGTGCAGCTTTGGGGAGGCCCAATGACCTCTCTGGGCTTTAGTTTCTGGAAAGTGTTGTTTATGATAGTTCACTGAGAGGCTGCTGAAATGGCATGTATGTGTAGCACAGAGCCTAACACACAGTAGGCACTCAGCAGTCCCCCCTTTTGTAATCATGGACATGGACTGAAGCTTCACTTCTCAGACAATTCCCATTCTTTATAAAACTGTGGCAGGACCAGGTGGGACTTGATTTTAGAAAATGTGTGTGCAGAGCTGAGTAGACAAAAGCCCCTTTTCAGCTCCTGCTTCAAGATGACCATGCTCCATATGGCTTCACCTGCTGCGCACTGTTCTAATTGCAATCAGAATGGATCTCATTAGGGTTACAATGGCCCAGGAAAATGAAGAGTGGTTACCATGGCCCGCTCCCTGGGCCTCCCAGCCGGGCGGTCCAAAAAGAAGCAGAGTCAAAAAACGTTTCCTGTAATTACAGTGCCCAACACGGCACCCCAAGGATGTTGGGAGCTTAATAAATAGCCTTTGAGAATTTTTCTTTCTGTCTGCCAAGTGTTTATTACCAATAAGTGGAGGTCTGCTTCAGTGGCAGTGTGCATGCTCCAGCCCCACCCCCTTGAGACACACACACCCCCAAGTTTGGAGTAAGGGGCAAGTGTGGAAGGTGGAAAGAAGCAGTAGCCACACACTTCCTGTGCGGATGCAGAGCTCCTAGCAAGTGCTACTAGGTATTTGCTGCATGGTTTACAAAGAAACCTGACTCTACTCCACTCAGTATGTGAAGAGACTATAAACAGACACCTGCTTGATTTGGGAACTATAATAACTTACCTAGGGGAGATAGTCTTACTTTGTCAGATTGTTTAGAGAGGACTAAATGGATGTGGATCAATTAGTACTTTACTGTTCAGCGCCTAGCCCTTTGGTTCTGGTGCCATTTGCCATCACATCATTTGGTTTGTGTTCTGGGAAATATATCTGCAACTAAGTGTGAGTGATGGCTTTTGGCTAGGCGCTGTCAACTTTTCCTGAATAAGAGGCAAGGAGAAGGAACCTAGTACATGATTAAGGCAATAACAATAAACTTGGAAAGCAATAGCATCATTGTCCTTTAAATAAGGTTTGATGGCATGTGCATATTTAATGAAAGGTAGTATATTCAGTAGTCTGTCACTCTTTTGATCTATCTACCATTTATCTGTCTATCCATTCCAATAAGTTAATTAGATGTTGGAATTGGGACTGTTTAAATCGTTTGCCTTATCTAGTGATGTTCCTTACCAGGATTAAGTAAAAAAATGTCCTTCACTTACATCGAATTTTTTATTGGAGACTCAAATCTTGGGCTGCTCAGTGCTTGTCCAGGCTTCATTTTGGTTGTGCATCACTGCTATAGCGTTAGAAGCCCCTATGCTATGCCTGCCTGCTTTTACTTTTCACAGCAAAGGCCCTAATTTGCTTGCTCAGCTTTTTATTTTCATTCTGAACACCGCCTGTGCTTGCTGCCTCCTCTTGTGTTTCATTTTTGTTCCAGGAAGACAAGGCTTTTGATTTCTCTGTGGGTGGTGAGCACCAGGGATGGGCCTATGTGCATGCAGAGCTCTGGGACTCTATGATGCGGAGGTGGGTCCCTGGGGTCCTCTCTGACGAAGGCCACTAAGCTGAGCAGCACCTCCTTGCCTCTCACCATGTATAAAGGAAGGTTGCGAGATGAAGGGACTACGCTGGGGAGTCAGAGGAGTCATATTGAGATGGGAGACAATGGAGCTGGGCTGTAGCCGGGGCATTGGCCATGGGGAGGGACAGGGCTGTAGACAGCCCTAGCCCAGTTATGTGATTTCAGTTCCTCCTTGGCAGAAAGAATTGTCCACCCGAGGAGGCCTTAGAGAGGCGATGGTCACTTTGGCACCAGTCCTCCTAAGGTCAGTGGAAAGAACTGTCACGCTGGGAAGGAAGAAGTCTGCATTCATGTGGAGCAAGGAGGGAGGTAACTCTGGGTCAGAGGAGCAGAATCAGAGTTTGTAATGATGATAGCAGTGGAATGGTGGCAGTGGCAGCAGTGACAGCAGCAGTGTTATAAGGGACCACTAGTGGTCTTAACCCTGAGCTAAAAAAACATTAAAACGGGAAGCATTTAAGCAACAGTGAGCTGGTGAGTAGAGTATGTCCCAGGGCCATGACAAGAGCCTGCATTTAACAAAATTTTATTGAGCACCTGTTTAGCACTATGAATTATGTTAGGTCCTGTTCCATCCATTCTTGAGGCCCACTATTGTTGGTTGTCCCATTCCAGAGATGCTAAGATTAGTCAGTCAGTTTGGATACTGAAAGTCTAATCCATCCATTATAACATTCCTCCACAAACTATTACCTAATGATTCAAACAGCTGAAAATAATCTTTGTCTAGGAGTGAGCTAATTCATTTCTTTAAAAGTTAATTCCTTCTAGAGCAATATAGTGCCTTGGTGCATGTGGCCGCTGAACTACCAGCAAGGAAGTTCAAAAAAGGCACAGCCACACTGAATGAATAATATTTCCTTTAACTCTTATACTCAACGTTCAAATTTCCTGGTTTGTGTGTTTTTTAAATTACATTTGATTTGTTAGAATCCAAGTAAGATCTACACACTGCATTTAGTTGGTATGTCTTTTAAGTCTCTCACATTATAACAGCATCCGTTTACTCTATTTTAAATTTCATTTCCTTGCTGAAGAAACTAGTTTGTTGTTTACAATTTCCCACATGGACTTTAGTCAAACATATTCTCATGGTGGTGGTTAACTGGCTCACTTGCATCCCTTATTTCCTGTAATTAGGCAGTTATATGAGGTGTGATTTAAAAATATAGTGAAAATTTACATACAAAATTAATACAGTAAAGTCCTTTCATGGGAGTGTCTTTAGTTGTGCTGCCCTGGCTTCCTGATCCTGAATCAATTCAAAATGTTTACCTTTCATGGTCATTTTGACTTTGAGAAAGAGGCAGAAGTTGATGCCAGATCTGGTGAAAAAGGTGGATGAGGACACACCGTAATGTTTTTGCTTGACAGAAATTGCTACCCCAGAAGTGATGTGCGACACAGACTGTTGTCATATGGAAGGTGAAACTAAAGACACTCATGAAAGAGGACTTTCAAAACTCCTTCAAGGAAGTAGAAAGAATGATGAGGTAAGTGTGTTTGTAGACAGGGAAGTATTTTGAGGGAGATTAATGGCAATGTGTCTTTTACTGTAATAAATGTTTTTAAATGTAAACATTCACCATATATTTTTATCATACCTCATATAAAGAGGCTTGGTTAAAGATCTTTCATTAATAATATTATTTAGCAAAACAGTTTCATAGTGGCTAGTGTGTATTTCCTATAGTTATCAGGTAGTACATATTGTCTGCTTGTTCAGCTTTCAATGATGTTAAGATTAATCAACCTACAGCTGCACCATTGTGATGTCTGTTCCCGTCAGATCTTGGAAGCTAAGCAGGGTGGGGCCTGGTTAGTACTTGGATGGGAGACTGCCTGGAAACACCAGGTGTTGTAGGCTTGGGAGAAGAACCTGGCAATCCATTCCCTCCAGCCAAAAAAATGAAAACAATCAGCCATTGAAAACCCAGTGAGTAGCAGAGAAGCACTAACAATAGTGTCAGGCATGACAGTGTTGGCTGTTGTTTCATTCTGTTATACATAGGGTAGCTGTGAGCTGGACCTGACTCCACAGCACCTAAAAAGATTAATTCATAAGTTTAGGTGTTGGCAACTTGGTCTGTCAGTTATGAATTTCCTCATCATCACTGCTCCTGATTTGATGATTGGTGATGATCATTTTCTAGATCTGTTATTTCATAAGAGCTGTGTGATTTTTAAAGTCTGTCATCCTTCTACATTTATTAGCAAATATTTTCCTCTAAAGAGAGACTTTTCCTCATCAACTATTTCGTTACTCTGAAGTGAAGTTCATATTGGAAAGACATGATAGATGCTTGGTGCTTCTCTTTATTTAAAAAATTTTAAAACAATAGGTAGGTGCCCTCATAATCCAATGAATGAGAATGAGATTAAAAATATTATTATGAATTCATGAATTTATTAATAATTGCTATTTTCAATCCATTGACAAAGTTTTTTGATACTCAAATTGTGTCAGTTTTGCCCAGTGGGAGCGTTTTGAGGTTGACTTTGGTTCCTGTTGACAGATCTTAGTAGAGTTTGATAGCTTTTTTGCTTACTGGCAAAAAACGTTAAGACTGATTTTAAGCATTTCTTGCTCTAAACTAGGATCAATTTTTTCTCTAGGGACACTTGGCTTCTTTAGGGAGAGGAATGAAATTTAGAGACTACTCTTGAGTATTAGGGATGCTCCTTGCAACTGGGTTCTTATTATCTCTATACCTTTGCCAAGAACAGAACTGGGAACTATGTGGCTTCTAGAAAGACTTCTTCTTTTCTTCCTTTCTTCATGAGTTTATAGTGATGTTTTCTATTCAAATGAGAGATTACAGTGTTTTCAATTAATTGCTTTGATTTTGTATTCATATATCACTGCTATTTTGTCTATGCTACTATAGGTGAGTGTGAGCATATTGGTGTGTATATGTATATATTTATGTTTCAAAGTAATGATACCGATATTGCTTTGTGACTAATGAATATAATTTTATTCATATATGCCCTGTTTGGGTTTTATTGGCTTCTTGAATCTGTAAATTTATGCTTGTGCTATATTTGGGAGAATTTCAGCCACTATTATTCAAAATTTTGTTTTGCCACATGGAGCTCTAGTTAGCCTTGTGTTAGATTTTAAAAATACATAGATCATTTTCTAGGTGCCCAGAGTTTCCTTCATTTTGCAATAATCTGTTCACTTTCTGTTTTTCAGAGATTTTTTTTGTTTATTTGTTGGGTTTTTTTGTTTGCTTATTCTTTTTTGAGATGGTCTCACCATGTAGCCTAGGCTGGTATTGAACTCCAGAGTGCTGGGATTATGGGCATGTACCACCAGGCTCAGCTATGCTCTTCAGACTTTGGTAATTTTTGTGGATTGGTCTTCAAGTTCACTGACTCTTTCCTCTCTTGTTTCTGTCTATTATGGATGGACTAACAGTACAATAAAGGAAATGGACTTTAATTAGTTAATTTTTCATTTCATGTACTTTGTTTTCAGTTTTAGAATTTGTATTTGCTTCTATTTTTCCTTACTAGTAAGAGTTAACAACTTTAATATTTTGGTTCTTTCCTTTTAGTCTTTTTATGATTTATTTGAAACATGTTAGGAACCTTATCATGTATAAGACTTTGTATTCTCCTTTTTATACTTATTTTCCCCTCCATCGCAAAAAAATTGATAACTTTTTTTTTTTTGAGACAGGGCCTTGCTGTGTTGCCCAGGCTGGACTAGAACTCCTTACCTCAAGTGATCATCCCACATCAGCTACCCAAGTAGCCGGGACTGTGGGTGCATGCCACCACACCTGGCCTTTACATCATTTTTAATGACTACCTAATTTTATATCATACCAATACAGCATAATTATCTGTTGTTAAATGTTTATGCTATTGTAAATGATGCTAAAATGAAAATCTATGTGCATAAATCTTTGAATTCAAGATACTTCTGTATATTTGAGTGTTGTGGCCCACATCTGTAATCCCAGTGATTCAGGAGGCAGAGACAAGAGGATCATGATTTCAAGGCCAGAGGCAGCTTGCACAGCTTAGTGAGACTCTCTCTAAATAAAAAATAAAAAAGAGACTGGGGGTGCATTTTAGTGGTAGAGCACTTGTCTAGCATGTGTGAGGCCCTGTGTTCCACCCTTAGTACTACAGAAATAAAATGATAGTTTTGTAGAATACAATTTTTAAACTAGAACTACTAGATCTATATGCATTAGTCTTTCTAAGGCTTTTAAAATATATTTTCAGTTTTTTTGTGGTTATAGAATTTTCAATCCTAGCAGTGATAGATTACAGCTTTCTCCTAATGTCCATACTTGTGACTAGTACCATTGTGTTATCTTCTTTTCTTTTCCCTTTCCATCCTTTTCTTCTTCCTCCCTTCCCCCCACCCCCCACCTCTCTGTCACCGGGAAGTTGAACCTGGGTCTCACACATGCTAGGAAAGTACTGTACCACTGAGCACACCCCAAGCCCCTTTATTTTTTATTTTGAGACTCTCACTAAAAGTTGCTCAAGCTGCCTCTGGGCTTGAAATTAATAACTGTGATTATGGGCCTGTGCCAAGGTGCCCAGCATTGCCTTTTTTTGTGGTACTGAGGGCTTGAACCCAGGGCCTTATGCATACTTTGCAAGTGTTCTACCATTGGGTTGCATCCTAGCCCCTTGTAATTTTTTTTTACCTTGAGACAGGGTCTCCCTAAGTTACACAGGTTGTCTCTGACCTCAGACTTGCCATCCTCCTGCCTCTGTCTCCTGAGATGCTGGGATTACAAGGCTGCACCAGTGTGCCAGCTGCCATTTCTTTTTTCTAATTTGGTAGTGTGACCTGAGGTTTTCTCCACACTTTGAGGCCCTCCTTGATGAACTGCAACATAACTTAGGATGTAAAAACCTGAAATTTAGCTTGCATATATGTTTTTGTAACATGTAGCCAGGTCTCAGCTAATCATAAGCAGAGGAGCTTCAGCCAACTGATCAGATCGTGTCCAAATAGAGAAATGCCAAGCCATGATCAGTCAAGCTATGTTTACACTTTACTACTCTGATCTTTCTATCCAGTGTCCACCTGTTGCAAAGTGGAATTCTCTGGACCTTCTGCTTCTGAGAGTTAGGGGATTCATGACGTTTTTCCTCAAACTCTGGTATATTTAATTAATTGAAAGCTTTTCTTTTGACAGTAGATTTTAAAAGTTTTCCTTGTTTTATTGGTATTTCTTTTGGACTGCTGCCATTAAACAGGTTTTTTTTGTGTGGTTCAGTAGACATTTTCTTTTTGTGAATTTTATCTGTCAGTGTGTTTTGGCCATTTTTCCATTGAGGCCTTATGGTTTTTTTTAAAAAAATGTGGCAAAATAAAGGTAGCATAAAAGTTACCATCTTAACCATGTTAAAGCCTGAAGCCGTAGCACTGTGGTGTCTGATCCCGTAAGATCTTGGAAGCTAAGCAGGGTCAGGCCTGGTTAGTACTTGGATGGGAGACTGCCTGGGAACACCAGACACAGTAGGCTTGGGAGAAGGACCTGGCAACCCACTCCCCAAAAATCAATCTGCCATTGAAAACCCTATGAATAGCAGAGCAGCACTGATAATAGCATTTTTCCTGTTGCATGGAGGGTTGCTATGAATTGGATACAGACTCAATGGTACCTAACAACAACAAGCCATTTTAAATATACAATTTAGTAATATTAAATGCATTTATAATGTTATGCAACCACCATACCATACATCTTTTCAAATGTTTTCATCTCATAAAACTGAAATTTTGCTCTCATTAACCAAAAACTCACTGTTCTCCTCTCACCCCACCCCTGTCAACTGCCATTCTAATTTTCATCTCTATAATTTTGATTAAATATTTCACATAAATTAAGTTATACAGTATTTGTCATTTTGTAATGACTTATTTCACTCAGCATAATGTTTCATTCATATTGTAGCATATCAAGTTTCATTCATATTGTAGCATATCATAATTTCCTTCCTTTTTAAAGCTGAATAAGATTTTATTATATGTATATACTACACTTTGCTTATAATTTATCTGTCAATGGACACTTAGATTTTTTTTCATGTTTTTGCTATTGTTAATAACATTACTATGAACATGAGTTTACAAATACCTCTTTGAGACTCTGCTTTCAGTTCTTTTGAACATGTACCCAGAAATGAAATTGCTGGATCACATGGTAATTCTATTGTTAAGTTTTTGAGGAACCATCATATTGTTTTCCATAGCATACTATCATTTTACATTCCTACTAAAATTGCTTAAGAGGTCTAATTTCTCCATACCCTTTCTACCATGTGTATTAATTTCTGGGCTTTGTTTGTTTTGCTTTTTTTGCAGTACTAGGGGTTGAACCCAAAGCCTCACACATACTTTGAAAGTACTCTATAACTGAGTTGCACCTCCATTCCCTTTTTTATTTTATATTTTGAGACGGGTTCTCTCTTAAGTTGTGCAGGCTGCCTCTGACCTCAAAACTCATGATCCTCCTGCCTTGGCCTCCTGGGTTGCTGGAATTACAGGCGTGCATCACTGTGCCTGCCAATTTATGTTTTGTTTTGTTTTGTTAATACTAGACATCCTAATGTGTGTAAAGTGTTTCATTACAGTTTTGATTTGCATTTTCCTAATGATTAATGATGTTGAGTATATTTTCTTCTACTTATTAGCCATCTGCATATCTCCTTTGGAGAAATGTCTGAATCATTTGCTCATTTTTAAATTGAGGGTTTTTAAAATAAATTTTTGTTGAATGCATAGTTTGCTCTGTATTCTGAATATCAATCCCTTATCAAATATGTGATTTTCCAATATTATCATCTATTCTGTGGGTTGCCTTTTGTTCTGTTAATAGTATTTTTTTAAGTACTGGAGTTTAAACCTAGGGCCTTGCATATGCTAGGCAAGTGCTCTAACATTGAGTTGTACCCTGCTCCCCCCTTTTTTTGTTTGAGACAGGGTCTTGCTGAGATGGACAGGCTGCCTCTTGCCTCAAATTTCCCATCCTCCTGCCTCAGCCTTTCAAGGCACTGGAATTTTACAGGCATGCAGCATGGCACCCGGCTCTGTAAATAGTGTCTTTTACTAAACAAAATTTAAGAATTTTCATAAACCCCAATTTTTTCACATTTTTATTGCTTGTACCTCTGGTGTTATACCCAAGAAAACACTGGTGAATGGAATGTCATGCAGCTTTTGCCTTTTTTTTTTTTTTTTTTTTTTTTGGTGCTGAGGATGGGACCTAGGACCTCACAGATGCTAGGTAAGGGCTGTACTAATTAACAATATTCTCAGCCTTACTTTATGCTTGCTTCTAAGAGTATTATAGTTTTAGATCTTATATTTAGGTCTTCAGTCCATTTTGAGTTAGGTTTTTTTTTTTTTTTTTGTCGTACTGGGGGTTGAACCCAGGGCCTCACGCCTGCATGCTCTGCAAGTGCTGGACCACTGAGCTGCGCCCTCAGCCCTTTTTTTTTTTCTTTTTTAGGTCATTTGAGACAGGGTCTCACTAAGTTACGCAGACTGCCTCTGGTCTCGAACTTGTGATCCTCCTGCCTCCGCCTCCCAAGCCGCTGGGATTACAGGCATGCGCCACCGTGCCTGGCTCATTTTGATTTAGTTTTTACATGCTTTTTGGTAATGTCATTTTTTTTTTTGCATGAGGCTATCTAGTTTTCCTAGCACAATCTGTTGAAAACAATGTCCTTTCCCCATTGAATGGTCTTTACACCCTTGCCAAAACTCATTTGACCTTATATGTGATGGTTTATTTCTGGGCTTCCTATTCTATTCCATTGGTTTATATGTCTTAATTAGTATAACTAGTTATTAAACTTTGAATTCAGGCAGGATGAGTCTTCTAGCTTTATTCAAGATTATTTTGGCTATTTGAAGTTCCTTGATATGCCATATAAATTTTAGCTTAAGTTTTTCTATTGCTATAAAAATAAAATATTGTTAGGATTTTTATAAGAATTGTATTGCTGATAGATTGCTTTGTGTAACATTCACATCTTATGATATTACGTCTTCTAATTCATGAACATGGGATGTGTTTTTGTCTTCTTTAATTTCTTTTAACCATGTTTTGTAG
>VMDO01021754.1:15438-34906 GCA_007922755.1 Pedetes capensis | reverse complement strand
ATTTATAAGGGACTTGAAGACACTAAAGATGTTTCCAACTATTTCATCACCATTTTTTTGGCTTTGGTTTAGGAATTTGATGCACAATATTTTTTAAAAACGGAAATATCACAATTGCATCAGCATAAAGTAAAATGGAATTCTTCACATATTTCATTCAAATTTTCAACTGTTCTATCAAGTTTAAAGACAATGCCTCGAATTCTCATAAATTTTTCATTGAGAACACTTGTAAATGGAGGCTACTAGTCAATGAAAACTTGGCAGCTTCCTTCAAATCCTGAGAGATTAAAAGAAAAAAACCCCGGCAACTAGTTTTGTACTTGCCCATGAGAATATTTATTCCTATTTCTCCTATGTCATACCAATAAATATTCCTCTAGGGAAGATTTAACTGTAAACGGGTTTTTTTTGGAAATGTTTGAAGTTTCGTAATTTGGTTTATTCATGAATAATAGAAAACTTTGATATCTGGAATGTACATTATGGGGCAAATGTATCTGCCCAGTAATTTCTCAATCAAATTGTTTTTCTTCTATCTTTTATGAAGAGTTCTGCACACTAAATTCAGAATAGTTGTGGGAATTGTGAAGAGTTGCTTTGTTTTCACGATATGTTCCAGGGTATGCGCACACACGATTTGGAAGTAGTGGACATCTGAGTGTCCCCTGCTGTGATGGAGTTCCACGTCAGCCACACGGATTCAGGTGCTCACAAAGGAGGGCAGGCACTTCTGAGAAAATGTCTGAGTATCTGGAATGTCACCCCCTGGAGCATGTGCTATTATAGTTGCTTTTTTTACATATAAAGTTTATTTTCCTCACAAGAAGCACACAGACTATATAAAATACATACCAACAGAAATTTTAAAAAGGGCATTATGCATCTTCTACTGCAGATTCACAGTACAAAAGATACTGCCTTTTAAATATATAACAGAAAAAAATGAAGAAAAACTGTTTAAAAGTCACTGATACTGTAACACAATACCCAGGAACCCACCGTCAGCTTCTGAAAAACCAAAGAATAACGTGCCTGGTAGAGTTCCTAAGTACAGTTGCTTTTTAATCAAATCTTGTATTTTCAAATTATAATTTATTATGAAGATCCATTACACTGAAAACTTCTTGAAGGCAGAGACGTCATCGTTTTTTTCCCACTGTGTTGCCAGAGTCATACAGGGGTTGGCACAAAGTTGCTCTTAAACGATAGATATTGATTGAATAGTTAAAGTATTCTTGTCATTTCCAAATGTAAAATTGGAAGCAAAGGGACCTGTTGGAAATCAGTGGCAGAGCTAGACCTAGGTCGCATACCATGGTGGCATCAAGGTTTCATCTGCACATCTGCCACCCCCCCCCATTCTCTCTCCCTCCCTCCCTCCCCACCTCTCTCTGTAAGACGTGGCCATGTGACTTGCTCCAGCCAATGAAATATGTGTCACTCCACTGAGAAGCTTTCCAAAGCCAGTGTGTGGGCCTCTGTCTTCCCTCTCTTCCCCTTCCATGGTAACTATATAAACAAGTGTTGTTTCTAAGATGACAGACAGTGGAAGCCACCTGGAATTCGTGGGTCCCCACATGGAGGACTGTGGCTCTGGAGAAACAGCCAATCCCACCACTTACTGTGCATCAGGAAGAATGAATCTTTTGTTCTGATGAAAACTGAAGCTTTGATGTTAGTTATGGCAGCACACCCTGCCTTTCTCCATTCAAACACACGCCAGACTAGTAATGCATGTGGCTCTGAGCCCAAAGTACCTGGGGGTTTGAAACCTGGCTCCACTGCTTGCCAGTTCTACGGCTTTTGTCTGTGTGCCCGTTTCCTTATCTGTACAGTGGAGGTAATTTTAGTACCTTAGTGCCTACCTCATAAGGCTATTTTCAGGATTGAATGAGTTAATCCATACAGAACCTTGAGGACAGTGGCCGCAGGTTGTGACTGCTCTATAAATATAACTCGTATTCCCATTTGTAGCCAGCATTTCTCCCCCACCTTCTCTCTCAAATAATGCAAGTTCAAATATATCTTAGATGCACTAAAAACGGTTCAGAGTGTAGACAGAAAGATGAGTCTGAAGGATAATCTCTTATTATAGTTTTCTAGTTTGATCAGGCCAACAATATTAGTGAACAACCTCCAGATTTCAAACATGAGCTTTCAGTATAAAATTCAATCAGATTATCACTTGAAAACTATATGTGTCTATCTCACTCAGGAGCTGAAGTGTGGAAAAAATCCTTATATATTACAATGCTATAACATTTTAAGATAAAATTTAATATTAATACAATGTATCAGTTCAGTAGTTCAAGTTAAAAAGTTATCATTCCTAGATACTTAAATGGTATTTGGTAAAATCCAATACCGCTTTTAATAATCACATTTTATATACAAATTTTATTAATATCTATTTCCCTAATTTGGCCTATTTTCTAGAACACGTGTGTCAGTGTACACCTGGCACCCAGAGCATCACCAAGGGTGTAATAGATAGTGATATAATAGACAATGATATAATAAATATTCAGTGACTGAATACAATGAATACTATTACTAACTGGAAATAGATTTTCTTAGCAAGATATGTATTTGTCTAATAACAAAAGAAAAATTATGCCAAGTGGAGAACCCCTGGAGAGATTTTTATTTAATAATCCTACAAAACCAGAATACCTACTGATTTCATAATGTAGTGTTGTTTGAAAGCATGAGCTGACATGAGAATATAAGCTTCATGAGAATAGGGGTGGTGTCTGTCTGGTTCATTATGTAACCTGGGTATCCATAGAGCATGCCTGATTCATTGTGGGCATTAAAAATAATAACCTACTGGACAAATGCCTGTAGCTGTACCACTGTGGTGTCAGATCCCGTCAGATCTTGGAAGCTAAGCAGGGCCCGTTAGCACTTGGATGGGAGACCGCCTGGGCACACCAGGTGCTGTAGGCTTAGGAGAAGGACCCGGCAGCCCACTCCCAAAATTCAATCTGCCATCGAAAATCCTATGAATAGCAGTGAAGCATTGATAATAATGTTTCATCTGTTGTACGTAGGGTTGCTATGAGTCAGATACCGACTCCACAGCACCTAACAGCAACAACAACTGGACAAACAGAACACAAGATAAAAATAAGGAGTACATTATGTGTAATAAGGAGATAAAAATCAACATTACTTTCAAATAATCTGAGAATATAAAGGATCCTATTAGAGCTGGGCATGGTGGCGTTCACTGTTATCCCAGTGCTAGGGAGGCAGAGACAGAAGGCTCACTAGATGGAGGGTGGCCTGGTTACACAGGAAGTTCCAGACCAGCCCAGGCAACATAGCCAGACCCTGTCTCAAAAAAAAAGAAAAAGAAAGAAAGAAAGGAAGGAAAGAAGAAGGAAGGAAGGGAAGGAAAAAGAAAAGAAAAGAATATATAGAGAGAAACAAACAAATAAACAAAACCCAAATCCTATTAGAATTAATAACATTAATAATGATAAAAATGATCTTTTCTTGGGCATTTAGGATGTGCCAATCATTGTACTATGCACTTAATATCAATTATTTCACTTAGTCCCAACAACTCTGTGGGACAGATACATTATTATTATTCTCATTTTACAAAGGAGCGAATTAATTAGAAGAGAAGTTAATTTTCTCAGTCACAGAACCATTGGGATAAATACGACTTGAATGCGCATAGTGACATGGCAGGTGCCTGGGTGGGAATAATGAACATTTCAAAGTTGTTGACATTTTCTAAGTTAACGTGTTAACTGAGTTTCAATTTAAATTCTAGTGATATGATATCTGAGACTCTATGACGGAATGATAAAGTATTGTTGTTGTTAGGTGCCGTCAAATCGAGCCCGACTCATAGTGATCCTATGTACAGCAAAACAAAATACTCCCAGATTCTGTGCCAGGCACATGGTCTTATTTATGTTTAAACCCATTGTTTGATAAAATATAGTCAGAAGGATAAAGGAGTGAAACTAGCTTGAAAATTTTTGAGAGTGAAAACAAATGAGGACTTTTAAAACTATTAAAACATACTGTCAAAATTATAATTAAATCATTCCACCCTTATAGAAAGAATTAACATACAGATAAATGAAACAAACTAATTCAGAAACAACACAAATATATACATAAACCAGTTACAGTGCATATATAGTCACAACAAGTACTTTCTTTAAAACCTACAAAAGACAGAAAAGGTATCAAAACTGATTTTGTACACAGAAAAACTTAAAGACATTTGCTACAAGTACATATCATGTTTTGCTCTTAAAGAGAGACTAATACATATATTATATTAATATAATACACAATGCATGCAAGCAGAAGTGGGAGACCATTGGTGGGGAGGAAGGGGATCAATGGGGTAATGGAGGTGATGAACATCAGTCATATATAATGATGTGTATGCATGGAAATGTGTCATAATGAAGTACATTAACTTTAAAATTGTTAATAAATATTATTTTAAAAAATAAACATTTAGCCAGGCATGGTGGCGCATGCCTGTAATCCCAGTGGCTTGGGAGGCAGAGACAGGAGGATCGCAAGTTCAAGACCAGAGTCGGTCTGCGTAATTTAGCGAGACCCTGTCTCAAAAAGTAAAAAAATAGACTGAGGGTGCAGCTCAGTGGTCCAGCATTTGCAGAGCATGCAGGCGTGAGGCCCTGTGTTCAGCCCGAATACCACAAAAAAAAATAATAAATAAATAAATAATAAAAGATAAACATTTGAAAATATCTTTAAAAATTAAGGAAAAAAGAAATTAGACCAGGAAATGTGTGTTCATCCTTAATATTGACTTAACTTTTTTTAGAGGTCTTATCCCACACAGAAAGACAAGAAAAGTCCATAAGAGTTCTAAGGATCAAAACAGAAGAAACTAGAGAAAGGAAAAGATGGAGATACAGAAAGAAAGAAAGAGAGGAATTATTTACAAATGGCAAGAACATTTGTGTAGAAAGTGGAAGAGAATCTAATTCTTAGAACTTATAAGGACAATCCATGAGGTTATTTAATATAAGATCAACATAGAAAATCAAGAGGAACCCAGATATGAGTAATAACTAGTTAGGAAATGCAGTAAAAATATGGTATTTATAGCAGCAATAAAATCTATAAGGGGCATAAGAATAAGTATAAGAAAAGTTGTTAACTCTTCAATAAAGAAAAATTTTAAAAATTAATAGAAATTTTTTTTTCAGTACTAGAGGTTGAACCCAGGGCTTTGTACCTGCATGCTTTGCAAATGCTGTACCACTGAGCTGCACCCTCAGCCCATTTTCTTACTTTTTGAGGCAGGGTCTTGCTAAATTAGGCAGACTGCCTCTGGTCTCGAACTTGTGATCCTCCTGCCTCTGCCTCCCAAATCGCTGGGATTACAGGCGTGCACCACCGCGCCCAACTCTAGAAACATTTTTTAAAAAGACCTGATTGAATGAAAAAGTATGCCTTTTTATAGTTAGTAAGTCATTATAACAGCAATGCAAACGTTTTCCAAATTAAAATCTAAATACAATTTTGTTCCCAGTCAATAGCAACAGAATTTCTTCATAGTGTTTCATAAACTGTTCCTAAACTTAGAATAAACAAAAATAATTCCAAGAAAGAACAGAGAGGAGGAAATTTTCCTACTTGGAAAAAAGAACTTCTAAAGCTATGAGAAGTTGTGATTATCGCTGCAGAGGTAAATCGAAATTTGAACAATAGAGTCATGAGCTGGGCACTGTAGCACACACTTGTAATCTCAGGGACTTGGAAGGTTGAGGCAGGAGAAATCTCAAGGTCAAGGCCAGAGGCAGCCTGTGAAACTGTATCAAAAAATAAAACGGAGGATGTGGTGCTGCTAGGTGATAGAGCACTTGCCTAGCGTTCACAAGACCCTGGGTTCAACCCCTCCTACTGCAAAAAATGAAAATAAAAAATTTAAAAGAATAGAGTCCAGAGATAGTGCTGAACTTGCATGGACACTTGGTAGGTGATGGAAGAGCAATCTCAAGGCAGTGAAGAGAAAGTTAAAATTTTTTGAAGTGTGAAGACATGTGACTTTATATAGACTATAATGACAGAATTAGATCCATATTGGACACTATGTAGATAAATTAAAGGGCTAAATGTAACCAGTGAAATTTTACACCAATTAGAAGAAAATATCAAAAGTTATCTTTATGAACTCAGAATAAGAAAGTATTTGAGTCATAAATGGGCAGAAATCATAAAAGGAATATGAACAAATTGACTACATAAAAAAGTTTAACTTCAAAATGGCAAAACACACTGTAACAAAGTTAAAAGACAAGCATAAGCTAAGAGAAAGTATTTGAAATGTGTGTGACAGACATGAAAGTCTATCCCAAATCAACAGAGACAAGCAAGAAAAAAAAGGAACAAAGAACATGGACAGAAAATACACTGAACAGAAAACTCATATGGTCAAATCATAAAAGAAAAGATGTTTGGACTCACTAAATATCACTAAAGTAACTGATATAATTTTTAAAAACGTTATGCCATTTTGTGATGTCCAGACTGGCAAGAATAAAAAATTGTGACAATGAAAATTGTCAAAAGTGGGAAGGATGTAAAAAAAATGGGAGCTTTCATACACTACGGATGGGCATAAAACAGACCTACTTAGAAAAAAAAAGGACTTTAAGAAAAAATTATCATTAATTAGACTCTTGAAGGACAGCTAGCTGGCAGTCAAAATGGGTAAATAACTGTATTTCCAGAAGTCTTAATTCTGTTTAAGGTTTTTCAGAAAAATACTTAAGCACAAGGACATTTGTCATAAAAATGTTCTATCTTAGACAAGGTTTAAAACAAGTTTTCATTTACAGCCTTCTATAAAAAGTGATCTGGCAATAACTGGTTATCTTATAAATTCATGTACCCTATTATTTTGCAATTCCATGTATATGGTGAAGTTCTCACATACCTGATCCAGGAAACTTGTAACAGATTTATTACTAGTGATTTTTTAGTGTACAACTTAATGAGTTTCATCATGACATTTCCATATATGCATATCCTTATACGTTGTTCCTGTTCACCTCCATCATTACCTTCTCATGACCCCCTTCCCCACCTCTGATCACCTTCCTCCTCACCAATGATCCCCCTTCTGCTAACATGTGTTGTTTATGTGTTTATATACATATATGTGTGTTTATATCATAAATATGTTTATATATCATATATATGTTAAGATATCAGATATATGTTAATCCAAATGTTGAATTAGAGAGAAAATCATGATATATCTCTTCATTTGTCCCATTAACCTTTCTTATTGCTACCTCCTCCCTTCCTTTAGTTTCTTTTCTGCCCCTACATAGTCTCCTTTTACTTTTGTGACCTATATGATAAAATACTGAATGTATATTGAAATTGAGCACCCAAATATGCAAGAAAATGTGATATTTATCTTTCTGGGCCTGGCTTATGAAAATAGGTCTATCCATTCTCCAGAAAAGGCCATTATTTTGTCTTTCTTTATACCTGAATAAAACTTTATGGTGTATATATACCACAATTTCCTATCCATTCATCTGTTGATGGATATCTAGGTCGATTACATATCTTGGCTATTGTGAATAGTGCCTCAACAAACATGGATGAGCAGATATCTCTATGGTATGTTGATTTATATTCCTTCAGATATATACCCAGGATCAGTATAGTTTTATTTTTACTTTTTGAAGAACCCCCATACTTATTTCCATAGTGGCTACCCCAATGCATCAGCAGTTATACAGAGACATTAACTGCAGCATTTGGGCAGCAAAAAGAATCAGGAGCATTACAAATGTCCATAAGTAGAAGAGTAGAGAAAAATATTCATGATATAGTCATAATAATTGAATTACTTAGACCTATATGAAATAGCATAGGATAAATCTTTAAAATATATGTTTAATAAGAAAGTTACAAAAATGATAGGAATGCTATGATAGTTGGCATAAATTTTTAAAATACACCAAGAAGTCCTATGCAATATTTATGGATACATAGACTTGACATTTCCTCATTTCTTTAAGCCTGAGAAAAACACAATGTGTTCTTCTCTTTTATTTTTCTATCTCCAGCTCTTTGTACATGTCATTATAATATTTGGTTTTTCTTTCTCAAGCTACCCTTTGCAACTTTCTGTTTAGTTTTTTAACTTCATCGTGTCTTCATTTTACTTTAGCTACTTGATGTTCAAAGGCAAGGTTCAAAGTCTCTTTTGACATGTAATTTGGTCTTTTTTTCCTGTCTTTTTAGTAACCTTTTGCTTTCTTCATGAATGATTTCTTTGTTGAGATGACACCTTATCTGGTCTTTGATCATTAGTGTCTAACACATCAAATCTGTTCTTGTGATGGTCTCTAAACTCAGGTGGGACATACTCAAGGTCATACCTTGACTCTCATACACTTGTTCTAATTTTCTTCAGTTTCAATTTGAACCTGCATAGGAGTGGTTAATGGTCTAATCCACAATCAGCACCTGAAATTCTGATATTGAGGTTTTCCATAGTTTCTTTCCACAAATGTAACCAATTTGGTTCCTGTTCTATCTTGTGAATTACATGTGTATAGTCACCGTTTATGTTGGTGAAGAAATGTATTTGCAATGGAAAGTCATCAGTCAGAGAAAATTCTATCATGCAATCTTCAGCATCGTTTCTGTCAGAAAGGCCATATATTCCAACTACTAAGCCTTCTGCGTTTCCAACTTTTGCATTCCAATCTCAAGCTTAAAGAATTGAAGAAAGAATTTAAGCTTTGAGTGGCAATAGTGAATGATTCTACTGGGAAAATATTAAATGATGCAGGAAACATCAGAAGAAGGTGGAAAGAATACACAGAGTCATTACAGCCAAAAGAATTGGTGGATGATCAACCATTTCAAGAGGTCGCATATGATCAAGAATGAATGATACTAAAGGAACAAGTGGAACCTGCCTTGAAGGCATTAGTGAAACACAAGGCTCCAGGAACTAATGGAATACCAATTCACATGCTACAACAAACATTAGCAACACTGGAGGTGCTCACTTGTTTATACCAGAGATTTGGAAAACAGGTACCTGGCCAGCTGGCTGGAAGAGATCCATATTTGTGCCTATCCTAAGAAAGGGGATCCAACCAAATATGGAAATTATGGAATGATATCATTAGTATCACATGCAAGTAAAATTTTGCTAAAGATAATTCAAAAGCAACTGCACAGTATATTGACAGGGACTGCCAGAAAATCAAGCCAGATTCAGAAGAGGGCGGGGAACCAGGAACACCATTGCTGATGTGAGATGGATTTTGGCTGAAAACAGAGAATACCAGAATGATGTCTATCTATGTTTTATTGACTGCACAAAGGCATTTGACTGTCTCAATCAAAACAAATTATGGATAACATTGTGAAGAATGGGAATACCAGAGAGCTTAATTGTACTCATGAGGAATCTGTACATGAACCAGGAGGCAGTCATTTGAACAGAACAAGGAAACACTGCTTGGAAAAGATGTGCATCAGGGCTGTATCCTTTCACCATACCTCTTCAATCTCTGCTGAGCAAATAATCTGAGAAGCTGGACTTTATGGAGAAGAACATGGCATCAGGATTGGAGGAAGATTCATTTATAACCTGCATTATACAGATAATGGAATTTTGCTTGCTGAAAGTAAAGAGGATTTGAAACATTTACTGGTGAAGATCAAAGAACTCAACCTTCCATGGGGATTGCACATCAGCATCAAGAAAAAAATATACTTACAACTGGGTCAGTAGCAACTTCATGATTAATGGGGAAAAGATTGAGGTTGTCCAAGATTTTCTTTATTTGGTTCTGTAATCAACATCCATGGATGCAGCAGTCAAGAAATCAAAGGATGCCTTGCATTAGAAAAAGCTGTTGCAAAGGATCTCTTTAAAGTGTTGAAAAGTAAGGAGGTCACATTGAAGACAAAGATGCACCTGAGTCATGCCATGGTATATTCAGTCTCATCATATGCTTATGAAACCTGGATGTTGAATAAGGGAGACAGGAGAAGCATTGATGGTTTTGAATTATGGTGCTGGTGATGAATATTGAATATACCATGGGCTGCCGAAAGAACCAACAGATCCATCTTAGAAGAAGCAAAACCAGAGTGCTCCTTGGAAGCAAGTATGGCTAGACTATGTCTTATGTATTTTTAAAATGTTGTCAGGAGGGACCAACCCATGGAGAAGGACATCATGTTTGGGAGAGTGGCAGGTCGATGAAAAAAGGAAGACCCTCTAGTAGGTGGATTCACACAGTGGCTGCAACAATCTACTTAAACATAAGAAAGATTGTGTTCCTGGCACAGTGTCAGGTAGTGTTTTGTTCTGTTGTATATGGAGTTGCTACGAGTTGGACTTGACTCAATGGCACCTAACGATCACAACAGACATGGGATGAAAAGCACCATATTTAAAATCACACCAAATTCTTGATGGGGTTGCCTTTGGGTAAGGAGAACTGGGGAAAGGAGAGAAGAAAATATTACTAAGAGAAGGAATTAAAGAGTTCTCAATTTCATTTGTAATTTTATTTTTAAATAATCAGAAATAATATTAGCATTTATTAAATTTGGCTGGGAGTTTCATGAGCATTTGTTACATTATCATTTTTACACACTTTTCTTAAACCTATAAGTAATGTCAGAGAGTAAAAGATTAATAAATTTGACTACATAAAAATTAGGGCTGAGATTTAGCTCAATTGGTAGAGCACCGCTCTGCAGTATCTGAGGTCCTGAGTTCGATTCCCAGCACCCCAAAAATGGGAGAAGGATATGGCAACCCACTCCAGAGGCAATCCCAAAACAATCTGCCATTGAAAGCCCTATGAGGGTCGCTATGAGTCGGACACGACTCGACGGCACCTAACAACAACAACAACATAAAAATTAAGTTTATAAAAGGTAAAACCTATCATACATGGTAATTTAAAATGAAAATATTTATGCCAAACATGAAAGACAAGGTTAACTATCCTTAAGATCCTATAAATTTATGCAAATCAATAATCAATGGGTCAAGAATATGAGCTCAAGGGAGACTCAGTTCAAAAATGTTATCAGCCCCATTAGTAGTCAAGGTGGTCAAAGTTCAAATAACAAGTTATCCTTTTTAACCTATTTTTAAAAATGCAATAATAAGTGCTGGCTACAGCAAGAGAATTTAGAAACCCTCACACATTTCAGTTGGAGTATAAATTATTTCAACATTCCTAAAAAGCAATTTAGCAATGAAGGTCAAGAGTCTTAAAGATATTTGTATCCTTTAACACAGTGATTCTACTTCTATGACTCTGTTCTAAAGAAATAATATGATATGTGTACAAAATTTAATGCGCATACACACACCCACACACAAGAATTGTGGGTGGTTTGTAAATAGTCTAAATGCATAAAGATGAGAGAATAAAGTCATTATACCTCCATATAATAGAATATGAAGAAACCATAAAAATCATATGTTTGAGAAATGTTTAATGACATGAAGCATAATTATGATAAGCACTATATTTCAGGATGCCAAATTACTTATAGGAAGAATATTATTTGGAGGATTGCCCATTAAAACAACCAAAATGAAATATATGAAAATGTTAACCATGGTTAGCTCTGGTTGATAAGATTAGGACTTTTTACGTTTTGTCTAAGTATGTATTTCTGTTATAGTCAAGAACAAATAGTACTGTAAGTTATATTGCTTTATGCAAGTAAACATTAATGAACAGTTTACTTAAAACCCCATTTTAAGACAATCAATGTCCATTTTAAAATAAGGATTTCAGAAGGAGGATGGAAAAGCAATTGATTTATTTTAGAAATGAAGAGGACTATCCTGAGCATCTAGCGAGTGCTATTAATTCCATTCCAGTGCTCATGCAGTCTGGCCCATCAGGGGCGGCAGAAAACTCTGATTATCAGAGGACCAGACAGTTAGAGGATTGCTAATGGGCCAGAGTTTGAGAGGGAAAGTGCCTTTATTGACACACATGTTCTAGTTCCCAAAACATGGAGAAATCCCATATGCCATGGAAATGAGGTCTCAAAACTATGCCCATTACAGAAACAACAAAAAAAATTAATTTAATTTACTGCTGAAATGAAATGTGCCCCATCTGGCTGCCATTTGGAGATTTGTTTTCTGTCCACATTGCTACAAACACATTTGACGGTTCCCAGGGTAATTGGCTGGAGTGTTGAGGCATAAATAAAACTGAAGCACCAATTCTGGCTGGAACAAAAGGAGCCCTTCGGATGCTCTCAAAGGCTTAGATGTAGTGTTTAGAGTTAAGGTGTTGACGTGCTTGAATAAATAAATGCACAAGTGAGTAAACAAAGCATGGGCTTATTACACAGAGAATGCACCAATTCAAAGTTTTTTGAGAAATCTAAGTCGATAGGTGTGATGTAAACCACGTGTTGTAGAAGGTCAGCCCTCGGGGACAGCCATGTGAGTCAGGATCTGACAGGTTAGCTACACTGAACCTCCCTTTCAGAGCAAGCGAGGCGGGACTGGAGTAGGGACTTCTAGGCTGACACGCTGTATCTAACTAGCAAAAGGGAAGTAAAGACATAAAAAGAAGGCATGAATATGTGTCTGTCCAGAGAAGCCAGGTCAAGAGGTTAGTCCAGTGACTCAAGCGTAAACTAAAGGAAGGCCGTATTATGGTTGGAATATAAAATATCCCCTATGCCTCATGCTTGAATGTTCGCTCCCCAGCTGGCGGCATTATTTTCAGGGCTGTGGGGCCTTTAGGAAGTAGGACCAAGATGGTGGAAGTAGATCACTGGAGGCTGGTCTTTGGCGGTGACACCTAGTCTCAGGTTCCAGCAAGCTCTCTGCTTCCTGGTCTACCACGATATGAAGAACCTCCGCCGCAGGCACCAGCCACCAGGGACTGAGCTCCTCGGCAGCGCCTTCCCCACAACTGTGGACTGAGTGTATCTGAAACCACAAGCCAAACAGATCTTTTCTTCCTTAACTGGCTCAGGGATGAGAACGTGGCTGCAAGAGGGACCTGCATAGCAAGTCCTTCAGACATCTTGTTTCAAATGCCTGTGAGATGTCCCAGTGGGATTGCCTTGTGGCAAATGCGAGGTTCCACAGGCCAGAACTACAGATGGGGCATCACTGGCATGAAAGAGATGAAAACCATGGGAAGATTAAAGCAGTCTAGGGAGAAGGTATAAGGAGGAAAAAGGCCCAGCTCAGGTTCAAGTGCACAGAGCACAAAAGAAACCCAGAAAGGTTAGGAGTCACAGATGTCAAGAGAAGAGCATGTCCAAGAAGGGAGAGAAGGGAATTTGTGGAATACAGATCGAGATAAGAGTCTATCGATTGGGCAACTTGGAAAGAGCAGCTACTTCTCTTTTCTTTTTTTTCTTTTTTCTTTTTTGTTATTTTTCTGGTACTTGGAGGGTGAATCCAGGGTCTTGCACCCACTTTGTAAGTGCTCTACCACTGGGCTGCTCCCTCAGCCCATTTTTAATTTTTTGATTTTGAGGCAGGTTTTCACTAAGTTACACAAGCTGCCTCTGGCCTCAAACTCATGATCTTCCTACCTCTGCCACTCAAGTTGCTGGGATTAGCAGGCACCACCCCTGGCATAAAAGAGCAGCTTTAATAGAGTCTTATGGGCAAGGTCCAGAGCAGAGTAGGTAGAGGTGCAAGAAGAGGAGAATGCAGACGGCAGTATAGCGTACCCAGAGAGCTGTTTAAAGAAATTTGGTGCTGAATGGGTTGGTAAGTGGAGAGACTGTAGAAATGGTTTCAAATAGAAGCCCCAAGGCAGCTTTATAAGTGACTGGGATGATGCAGTAGAGAGAGAGATTCACCATGGCAAAGGAGAAGAAATAACTGTACTTAGACTCAGGTTATATAGTAGATTGGACAGTGGAAGGATGAATGAGGTTTTTGTTTTGTTTTGTTTTTTTTCATGGCTTCCTCTCTTTTTCAGTGAAATAAGAGGTGAGGTAATCAGCCAAAAGCAGGGTGGGGGAAGAAGGGATAGGATGTAGGAGACTTGAGGAAAAAAGAGGGTCAGAAATGATAGTCTGAGAGGAAGGGGCCATGAGCGTCCTAGAGAAATACAGACAGGGCTACCAGGCAATGAGGAACTTCCATTTGGAGTCTCAGTTATGCATTTGAGGTATCAGAGTTCTGACTGCCCCCTTCCCCACCACCGTGATCAATGGCTATGTTCAAGTGCTGAGATGGAGTTCATCCACGTTTGGAGATGTGACTTTGGGTTGAGTGGTGATGAGATGGTGAGATGCTGCAAGGCAGGGAAGATGTGTGTTTGAGAAGATGGAGGGGTAAAGATGCAGACCAAAAAAACTACAAACAAACAAACAAAAACAAAAACGGAAGCATCTACCCATCAAAAAGCCAAGATGGGAAATAGATACACAGTCTTTAGAGCCCAGAAACAATGTTGTTTTCTGAACCAAGAAGGTGATGGATTTGTGCTGAGTTTTTCTTCCCAAGAACCCCCTACTTCTCCCAGGCTCAGCAGATACTCTGTGATTCCCCCGGAAGCAACCACGTAAGCTTGTTCATCATGCAGCTGGCCAAGCTTAAGGAAGACAGACAATTCTGCAGGAGGAGATGGGGTTAACTGACTCCAGTGTGTTTACACCCTCATTCTGGGTAACATGGAGAGAGTTGTAGCTGACCATCAGATGAGTTGTTATCACAGTTTATGTAGAGCTCCTCCGCCATAGCCCAACAATAGTTCATCTGGGCTTAACATGATTGACATAAGAGGAGAAGCTCGCAGATTGAGTCCTTTAAGGAATAATGCAGACCTTGGAGATTTCTATAAGTATGGCTGCTATTGAAGCCTCGGGACTACTCGATTTGGAAGTCCAGCCAAATCCTAAACTTTGCCTCCCTTAACACCACCTCTACCTTCACGTGGATTCATTTCTTTCTCTGAACAGCTATCCTTCAGTGCCCCTCATTTAAATAATTCTGTACACGTGACTCATTACATTAAGTGATCACATATGATTGTGTAAATATATTGAACCTGACTAAAGTGACAGTCCTATTCACCACTTAAAAAAGAGATTTCTTTTCATTGTTATGCACTGGACTGTTGTTTTATAGGTCTTGTTTTTGAATTCTCTTATCCCCCTGAAAAATTATTATCCTTACCCTTAGCTAACAATATATACTATTCATACCTCACTAACCACTGTCCCCATACACTATACTTCTGTTGTACGTATACTTTTCAAACATTTAAAATGGGCATAGAAGTGTTTTCTTGGTTTAGTTGGAATCCTGGCTTATCACACATATTGTGTTTCCTTCAGGTTTCACAGGCCAGACAGTCCTATAATGAAGCATGTCAATTTTACTACTGTTGTGAACATTCCTTCACAGTCAGCCAGATGTTCTGCATCAGTCAAGGAAATTTGAAAAAGGAAAAGAAAATCCTTTAGAAAATAGTTAACAAAATGCCTCTATTCCTGGGGGAACAGAGGTATGCAGTCCCTCTGAAATGTCTGTTCTAACTCAATAGTGGGTTAGACTCTTTTCTGAAATAATCGGCCATGAGCAAAATCTTTTTTTGTCCCCCTGCTGCAGTCATGGATATTGTGTGGATGCCGACACATGCCACACACTAAACTGGAAGGTTGAGTTGCATTTCTTTTCAAGCAGCAGGAGAGAAGTTCAGAACTTTGCCTTGAATCCTGTCTCCACCACTTATTTACCTCCTCTTTTATCTAACTTCTCTGGGCCTCAGCTCCCTTACCCACAGAGTGCAGAAAACCAGGGCACCCCCTTCACGGGGATGTTGTGAGCTTTAAAACATGATATGTGCCAAATCCTTGGAAGAGCGACTGGCATATAGTAAGAACTCAATAATAGGTTGCTGTTGTTGGGTGCCGTGGAGGTAGCTAGTACTATTTTATTATAATTTCTCTGCAAGTCCCCTCTCAACAAAATGACCCCTTCAGCCATGTCACTCTCAACTTTCATGCACAGGTCATTAAAGCAGCCAACACATTGCAGGATCCCTTGGTTTTAATGGCTCTCTGCCTCCTGTAAGCTGTGGGCTGGGGTCTTCCTATTCATGTCTATATCCTCCATTACATACCATGGCCGAAGGCAAAGCAACTACTCATTCAATAATGTTTTGACTGTATATTTTCAGTCATGGCAAAAGGTTTTCCTTTAGAAAATTAGTTTATTTTCACAAATGATGCAAATTTTATCTGGGCCTCAGTGTATTATAAAACAAGACTGCTCAAACTGAGTTTACATTCTCACATGAAAATCTGGGTTTCATGAAAGTAGTGCAATTTGTTTCTTAAATTTTCTTACACTGTGACAAATATACTCTGAAAACAGTTCCTAAAGAGACTTCCAAAAAGGTTTGGAACAGAGGCCATGTCACTAAAATGTGAGTAGTCATTCAAGTTTAACACTCATTTCAATATATAAATTCTATGTTTGCCTAAAAAAAAAATCCCACCAATTTATGTATCTCAACATTAGACATATCAGGAAAGAGAACATCAGTGGTATTATTTGCTTTTAATTTTAGAATCCTAAAACTTGCTGATGGGTTGGTAAACTTTTGGTTCCAAGAACACACATCCCTTTTTCCCTTAGGGACCATGAGAATATGGAGTAATCTCTATTTCATTTGAGTTCAGTAAACAAATATTTCCTAGAATCTATTTTCAATACCTTTTTGCATTTTTATCCTACAAGATGTAATTGCAAATGCTTTTGTCGTTGTTGTTAGGTGCCGTCAAGTAGGTACCTGACTCATAGAGACCCTCATAGGGTTTTCAATGGCTGACTGTTTCGGGATTGCATTGGAAGTGGATTGCCAGGTCCTTCTCCCAAATTGAAAATGTAGTGAACGCTTAAATTTTTTAAAATTTCATTACAGTAAAAGACACATCACCATTATTTCCCCTCAAAGTATCTCCCCAGCTTCAAACACACTTATCTCAGCGTTCTTGCCACGTTCTGAAGCAGTTCTTGTTGTTGTTGTTGTTAGGTGCCGTTGAGTCGGTATCCAACTCATAGTGACCTTCATAGGGTTTTCAATGGCTGACTATTTCGGGATTACATTGAGAGTGGATTGCCAGGCCCGAAGCAGTTCTGGAAGTCCCTTTTTATGAGGGTCTTTAGTTTTATCCTCCCTCATGATAAGGCTCCTTTTCAACATATTGCTTCTGTATGGCAATTTCTGTCAAATAAAAACATTATGGTGTGTCCTCACCCACCTTATTCATCAGACCTAGCACCAAAGTCAAAATCACTGTGAAAGGTAGTCTTGAAGCGATTCAGGATGTTGAAGCAGCCAGGATAGTGCAACCAGAGACACTCATGAAAGAGGACTCCCAGACCTGCTTCAGAAAGTGACAAGAATGATGGGATAAGTATGTTTGAAGGAAGGAGAAGTATTTTAAGAGACATTAATGGCAGTGTGTCTTTTACTGTTGTAATTTTTAAATTTAAATATTCACTGTATCTTTTGATCACATCTCATGAATCTAATATAATTCAGGGTTTCTATTGAACAGCAGGGCTGGGATTTAGCTCAATGGGTAAAGTGCTGCTCTGCAGTCTCTGAGATCCCAGGTTCAATTCCCAGCACTGCAAAAGTGGTGGAAGGATGTGGCAATCCACTCCCAAGGCAATCCCGAAACGATCAGCCATTGAAAACCCCTGTGAGGGTCACTATGAGTCAACATCACCTAACACAATAACACTAACATTGAATAGCAATCTGAAAGAAAGGGGATTTTTTTAAAACTCCTCTGCTGAATGATACTCTATGGAATCATTTTATGCTTCATTTCAGCATCTGGTGATTCCTTCTACCAATAGATAGCTCCCCTCATAAGGAACCTAAATTCCTCATGCTCTGTGTAAACCCCTTTCCTTATGAACTGTCACCAGAGCCGAGGGCAGCATTAAATTACCACCCACTCTAGTGCTGGTTTCCCTGTGCAGTTTCCAGACCTCAGTGCCTACAAGAGTCCCTGGGGCGCTTACTAAAAATGCCAGTTCCTGGGGCCTCTGCAGATCTTGCAAATGGTGCTCCCTGGGTGGGCTTGTGACATTGCATCTTTAACAAGTGGTCCTGAGGCCTCACAGCCAACTTTTAACAAAACACCAGAACGGAGACAAAGGCAATTGGAATCAGGCTGACTTGGCTGGAGTCCCATCTCTACCACTGATGTGCTCTGCAAGTCAGTTCACTTCACTGCAGCTCAATTTCTTCATCTGCAGACTAAAAAATGAGTCCCCTCACTGGGTTGTTAGGAAGGTGAAATGGGATGATGCCTTTAGTTGAACACCTAATAAAGAAATTGGCAGAGCAGGCAAGCGCCCTATAAATAGCAACCATAAAACAATTACTTCATAAACTTTGAGGCTGTCTTTAAGTCACCTGCTTAGTCTCTTCTGGATTTAAATATCATCATGGCTGTGCTCTGAATTGTTTTCTATTTTTCACTTCCTTAGTAAGAACTGACTGCTATGATCTGTGTCTCCTCAAAACCCGAGTCCCTCATTATCATCCTGTGTGGCTGTCTAATTATTCCCTAAATGGGCACCCGTCGTTGCACCCTTTCATGTTGGTGTCTCATTAGAGTGCTGCATTGGCTCATCCTGTTATTTCCATCCCTTCGCCAAAGTCCCTTTTTACTTCTCCTTTCAGTTCTCACATCTTTCTTTGCCTATTCCTTTATTCACAGTATTAAATCCTTCCTTTCATGCTTGTTACTCCCTCCTTTCTACACAGCTCATTACCCCCTCCATCTGTGAGGCTCATTATGCCATCCTATATATATCCCAGTACACCTCATCATGCACATGTCATTACATCCTTTATTCATGCATAGTACTGCATTCTTTCTCTCTGCTTCTTATCACATCTTGCCCTTTCCACCTTCCCCATTTAAGGCTCCCATTTATAAATTACATTATACCTCCCATGCCTTTATCATTACACTCATCCATTTATGCATCTCAGTACACCATTACCAGTGCACATTTCTATGTGCATTTCCATGTACATCTCATTACGGCCCCATCAAGCATGTGCATGTCATTACTTCCCTTTGAAATGGTCACATTGCATTACATCTTCCTAGGTTTGCATCTCATTATATCTAGTGTTCCCAGATTTGACAACAAACTAACAAAAACAGACAGATAAGGTATATTGCTTGCTTTTAGAAAACTAAATATGATTCTTAGGCACCTAATATCAGTGATTCTTAAACAAACCATTCATTCCAGAAAAATTTACATATGTTTATCTAGTAAGAAACCCAAAACACTATATTTTAGATGTATCAAAAGGGGTTGCTTATCTTGCTTTTTTTTTTTTTTTTTTTTTTTGCGGTACTGGGGGTTGAACCCAGGGCCTCGAGCCTGCATGTTTTGCAA
>VMDO01021754.1:0-15338 GCA_007922755.1 Pedetes capensis | reverse complement strand
TTTCAGGCGTGCACCACCACACCCAGCGCTTACCTTGCTTTTTTCAAATCATCATTTTCTCTACAGTTTGAAAAGTAGTGTAATTACTCATGAATTGATTATGTCAACAACTCTCTGAAGTGTAGGGATCTCAATCATTTTGCAGTTTGAGAAGTACACTAGAAAGCCTGAGAAACCAAGATATTTTCCCAAGAACTTCTAATGAATGGTGTTGGCCAGTCTCAAACTCTGATCTTCCAGCTCCAAAACCTATATTCCTTATACCACACCACTTAGTATGAAAAAAAAATCTTATTTTTAAGTATCACTTCTGCCATTTCATCATTCGGCAATGCCATATATTCTTGAGTCTAATCTGCTCACTTTCACCAGTTTTAGAGGGCTACATAATCAGATGCGGATTAGCATGGCATAGGACCTGGATTATTGGTCAAGAGAGCGACAGAATCTCCAAAATCAAAGAGATCGATTAAGAGCCGGGCGCAGTGGCGCACGCCGGTAATCCTCAGGAGGCAGAGGCAGGAGGATTGCAAGTTCAAGACCAGAGGCAGTCTGCATGCACAACTTAGCGAGACCCTGTCTCAAAAAGTAAAAAAATGGGCTGGGGGTACAGCTCAGTGGTCCAGCACTTGCAAAGCATGCAAGTGAGAGGCCCTGAGTTCAACCCCTAGTACCGAAAAAGAAAGAGAGAGAGAGAGAGATTAAGAGGAAACTTTAACATGGATCCCTCTGACAAGGAGGGGTGCAAAAATCAGGCAGAAGAGATGGTTCTTAGCAACTTTCACTAAATAAAGGAGACTCCTCTACAAGTGTCTTATGGGGTATCAAGGAAGCCCCACCCCTGTGACAGAACTATCTCCCTCATAGACTCAAATCCCTGTCAGTCTCTTTCCTTCGCTGTTCTCTGATTTGCTTTTATTTTTCTTAAATTATGGAATAGCTCATAAATTTTCAAAAGTACAGAACCATGACACCCAACCTCACCACAATATAGAAAAGATGTTTATATTTCTTCCATATCTGTTTCAAATATCTCCTGTTCCAAAAAGAAAAAGAAACTGTTGCAGTACTTTCCTGAGGTTGGTGTGGATTATTTCTATGAATGTTTTAGTACTATTATTTTAAATTCTCACTTATATGTTGTCATATTGCATGTGTCTTTTGCCATATACTTTCTGAACTTTATATTTTCTTAATATACTTGTTTATACATGCAGAGCAGACTCGTTCATTAGCATCTGTGAAATTACCCACTGTGCAAACAGGCCAGTTTATTTTGTCTGTTCCTCTGCTGCAAGGTCATCACCTTAGTGACCACCCCTGCCTCGATCAGTATTATTTCACCAGTGCCCAGCTCTCAGCGCTATCAGTTGAATGACTAAATGGAGACATTTAAAATTCCAATAGCATGGGAAGCGATGCCTTCTCTCTAAGTCTATGATAGAGTCAGTTTTATCTCCTCTTTCACTACTCCAAATAGTAAACACATCAACAAAATGATAGTTCTTAAAATAAAACTTGATCATTGTCAAATGTTGATGTGCATTGTTATTGTTAGGTGCCATTAAGTTGGGTCCAAATCAAAGCAACCCTATGTGCAACAAAACAAAACAGCACCCAACACTGTGCCATGCCTAGCACTATGTCAGTGCTTCTCCACTATTTATAGTGTGTTCAACAGTTGACAGTTTCAGGAGTGAGCTGCTGGGTTCTTCTCCCAAGCCTATAGCACCAGGTATTCTGAGGTAATTTCCCATCCAAGTACTACCAGGCCTGACCCTGCTTCTCTTCCAAGATCAGACAAGATTGGACACCAAGGAGGTATAGCTGTAGGCTGACAGGCATTAGTGTGTTAAAATAATTGTACCGAAGAGTGGTGGTCTGACCCCTAGAAATAGAAATACTTTTAACCAGCAAAAAGCAATAAATATGGAGAAAAATACAATGATTTCCATGGAAATGTGGTTGATTCTCCCCATGTGATTTAACAAGCAATTGTTAAAGAAGTCATTGGAGAGTCTTGCAAGTACCTGATATTATCAGACCCAATATATGGTCCACAAAAGCCTATTCAGACATGAGAAAGAATTGTGGATGATAATTCTTCCAGAAAATTCAGAGCCTAGAATAGTTTCCCATTGTGATGTGAAAAAAGAAATTCTTCATGCCACTAGAAATGTAAATTCAACAGTAATTCTCGAAAGCAATTTGGCAGCAATGTTAAGGATATGCCTAATGTTAAACTTTTAACATCTCGTGCAAACAAGATCTCTGGAGTAGAGCAGATTATTATTATCTTCTTTCAGTAAATGGCCTTTTTGATTCCACTTTGCCTCTGTGGTTAGCCCTGGGATGACTCGATGAGACACAGATGCCATCCTATGCATGCCTGGGTCTGTACTGTAGGCAAGGAGCCCTGAAAGTATGAATCTAGGTACTTGTGTAAGGGAGAGAGAGCTTCTCCCTCCTCACCTTCTAAAAGGAGGGACAAAACCATTGCATCTTAGGGAAGGGTCTTGATTCTCACTTTTACCCTTTAAAATGTACATAAGCCTCTCTAGGGGAAGATAAGACAAGTGTCCCCCACTTAATAACCTAGGGACAGGGACCTCACCATTATTCTGAGGCTCATCCCCATCTCGTAACATAAGCACATACATCTGGGAAAACAAATCTGTCTAGATGGTCTGTCACTTTCTAGTTAGTCAAAAATGTACTTCTAAAGTTTGTTCTTTTAGCCTAAGTCCATGTTTCAGTAAAATTTTCTCAAAAGCCCTTACTGTGCATAAGCACAAAAACATCTGTACGGTCCAACAGGAATGTTCTACAACCCAGCAATTCCACTCTGGAGTCATTATCCAGAAACTCTCATGCCCATATCTCCAGGGGACGTGTATGAGGATACTCTTTGTTGTGTGGCTTTTGTGAGTTCAAAGGTGAAGGCCCCTCAGTGCCCATCACCAGGGGAGTGGTTAGAGGGCACGTGGTAGGTGGTGGACGCACACTGGGACTCAGTGCTGAGCAGGAGAGATAACACACTAAATATACACAGCACCACATAAGGATCCTGGGGGAAACAAACGGAATGAGGTCTACAGCAAAACAATCATATGTAAAAATAAAAAATAATGCTAAACATTGCTACATGTTTTTCAAGAATACGTATCTGTTCCAAGGCATATGTCAAACTCAAAAAGTCAATACTCATGCAGATGGCCCTTGACTTACGATGGTTGGTTTCCAAGGATGAGACCTGTATCTAATGTTTGTAACAAATTTCCCAAGAAGCCCTGATGTTAATACCAACTGAGAATTACGATTGTGAAAAGCTGAGAGTCTTAAGAACAATCAACATACCATATTGATGAATTAAGACAAATACCCTTCTTCAGTTACTAACATTTTATTCTAAACCCTTGTCAAATAAAAGGAAATACAATAAATTCCTGTAATATCCATAAAGATGCAAGTATATATTTATTGTTGTGTTATCTTATTGGCAATGGTAGGCAAGCATGCTACCATTGAGCTACAGCCTCAGCCCCCAAGATATAGCTATTTTAGTTAAAAATAAATATTCTACAGATTAATGCAGTAGCATGCACCAGTAATCCAAGCTATCCAAGCTACTACAGAGGCTGAGGCGGAAGGTTTGCTTTAGCCCAGGAGTGAAAAAAAAAAATGCTCTGAAAGCTTAATGGTTATAGTTGAGCAAATATGAAAATAGAAAATCATTCATATGTTAGAGATAAGATCTATGTGCCTCAATTAGTAAAAGTTTATAATAATTCATTGAACATCTACTATGGGCACAGTGCTATTTGAAATATTTTCAGAAGCTACAAAATAATCTAGAAGTCAGTCTTCATGCTAAGAGGCTTTCATCCAATTAAGGGCCAAGAGTCAGACCAGAAGAAGCTTAATAGTAATCACACCACACACAAATGAAAGCATATCCAGTTTGCCTCTATACACTCTGAGTCCAACAAATTACCTTTTCACTTCTTTGGAATGCAGAACTCTCTCTTTCATCTCTTTATCCATAGGTTCTGACACAAGGTGCTCTGAATACTGTTGCAAATTGAATTCAATAGCAATAGTTTTCAGAAGTTGAAAGGTATAAAAAGATTAAATCATAGCATGAATATTTTGTAAAGTCTCTTTTGCTAGTTTATTCATTCAACATACAGTGTTTCCCTACAAGACACTATACCTGCACAGTGTAGGGCTACACAAAGATGAATTGCTAATTATGTTGCCTTGATAAGTCTGTTTCCCACCTTGGACTGCAAAGACTATGTGCACTAGAAATAATTATTTTTTTCTTCCTCTAGTAGTAAATGATGATGGGGTACAGAGTAATGCAGCACTGGCTTTTTCCATTATGCATCCTTTACACTACTTCCAGCAACACGGTCATTGACCCACAGTTTATGGAGCCTATGGCCAGTATGTAGTTAAACTCTGATGCTTATTTGGGCTACCTTCCCTATTTTTTCCAACATACTCATGAGGTTGTGCTGTTCACATTGATATTGACCTCTCTCCCTTTATTCCTCCTCATTGACTCTCGTCTGTATCCCAATCTTCTCCTATCCTCTGCTAGATCCTTCCCTCATCACTAGAAATAATTCTAAAAGCAAAAAGTTCTTATGAGTATGTGAAAACACTGGGGACCTTTAAAGGACTTTGTTTGCGTTTTTTAAAACATACTTGAACTATGTGTCTCGAGTTGACCCTATCAACAAGATGACATGAGTTAAGCCTATGTTTTCTTTCTGTGTACAAATGGATTTAGGACAGATTTAAATGTGCCAACATCCAAAGTTCTCCCAGATGGATGCTTTTGCTGATTTCTGGAACTGTTTTCCCAGTACCCTCTCTCAGTACACTGACCATGTTGTAAAATCCAGAGGCCACCACAAACTTTTACAGAATCCATTGTGTTGGCTCATGCTGTCATTTCCTAGCAAAATAATTTTGTAAATACCTTCTCATCTTTCCATGCTGCCTCATTTATTTTTCCCCTAAGAGGCTTTTCAAGAGATTTTTATATAGTTTTCCAGATTCCTACTCTCATTAATGATTTTTTTTCTAAATTTGGAGCAAAATTCATCTAACCAACTGTTTTTAAAGATCATTTTCCCTCCAGTGGCTTAAATTTTTGAGTTAAATGATGCTTGTTAGAAAAATCCTTCTTAGAACATGCTTAGTAGGATTATTATATATCTTGTTTTAGGCAACATACATAATTTGACCTTTAATATTCTTCAAGTTTTATTGAGGCCTGATTTGATGTATAGTCGAAAGAATGTGAGCCTTCTAAATAGAATCATCATTTACACTGAGAGTTAGCCAACAAGGCAGGTTATTGGTAGAAATCACTTATTTGCAGTTGTAAGACCAAAGGATTGGATCTCTTATTGGCTATTAGAAGCTATTCATAGTTCCCCAAGTTCATAACATGGCAACTTGCTTCTTTGGAACCAGCAGGAGAGCCTCCTTGTGTGTCTGCCTGCCAGAAAAATGGAGCTTATATATGTAGCATTGTGTGTGCATGTAGTGTGTGTGTGTATTTTTGGTTTTGTGTGGGGGGGTATGGTTGTGTAATAATCATCAGATCAATATCCCATTACTTTTGCCATATTCTTGGTTAGAAGCAAGTCATAGGACCCTCCTGTAGTCAAGGGGAAGAGATTATACAAACAGAGGAACATCAAGAGACGAAAACCATCGGCAGGTCACCCATAGTCCATCTGCCACAATCCTGTTAGTACTGAAATACTCACCTAGGTGCAGCGGTCCACGCCTGTAATCCCGGCACCTTAGGAGGCTGAGGCAGGAGAATTGTGAGTTTAAGACCAGAGGCAGCCTGTATAACTTAGTGAGACCCTGACTCCAAATAAAAAATTAAAACATAGTCTGTGAGTACAGCCCAGTAGTAGAGGACTTGCAAAGTATATGCAAGGCTCTGGGTTCAACTGCCAAGTACCACAAAAATAAATAAATAAAATAAAATAAAATAAATAGATAAAAATAAAACTGAAATTCTCAGGAAATGACTTAGATATGAATTATTTTTATCACTCTTCTGGAGTCTAGTTGTCTTAAAGGAAGTTTGTAATTTTCTAAATTGATTTTAGTTCTCGTCCGAAAGAAAGAAAGAAAGAAAGAGGAAAGAAAGAGAAAGAAAAGCAAAGAGAGGAAGGAAGGGAGGGAGGGAGGGAGGAAGGGAGGGAAGGAGGGAATAGAAAGGAAAGGAAAGGAAAGGAAGAAGGAGACAGAGGGAAAGAGGGAAAAGAAAATAAGCCATATATCAATTCTCGCAAATAAAGGACTTGGAGAATCTATAGGTCCCAGAAAGGCGAAGGTAAGTAGAAGAGACAAATAACAACCCCATGCACATTTAAGAGGTCAAAATCTTCCATATGTAGGTATCACTGGCATTTGGTTTGTGCTTGTTAGTTTTGTGACTTCTTTTACTCTGCTTTTCCACAGAAATTCGAAATTACCTGTGTTTCACCTGTCTGTCTATTTACAGTTGGCTGATTGTGGCAACTTCAGTAGTTTATAGAACTATTGTCTCTCTTCTTCACACTCCGTTCCCCTTGCATAGCACCTAAATCCCCTGAAGAGGTGAGCCTGCTTTTGGCTTTGGAACTTGAGCACCGGGATGTTGCCTACCATCTGTCCTAAACTTTTAAAGTAACTTTTTGCCAAGACAAATGCGGATTATAGGCAACAACCTGGGACATTTCTAGTCTCAGAACAGGAAAAATGAAGGAGCCCCCAACTGCTATATTAAGTACTTTGTTTGCTAGTAGTTGTTTGTAATGAATGAAAAATTGATCCTTAATTGTGTGGGAAACAGAGAAGTGATCTGCATGCCAATGGCTAAGTGCAGACTTCAGAGACTTAGCAGTTTTGAAACTGATATTTATGAACATCTGCTTTTTCTCCATAAATTTTAATATGGATTTCATCCTTTGAAACGTACAAAACTCCCAGGTGCTTCTTCAGACTTTATCTCAGGGAACATTCTTTTTAAAAAAGTATAATGCGTTGAATGCATTCTAAATCATTTTTGTTGAAATGACATTCCTATGTATACAGTGCCTATTGGAATGCCTGTAATAAGCTATTAAATGTGAGGAATCCAAAATACATGTTGAGCCTCCAGAATGTCCAGCCCCAGAATACAAACCATAATAGCCTGAATAAAGAATGCTGGAAAGTACTCGTTTCTAGTTCCAGTTTTTGCCTTTCGTCTTTTCACGAGCGTTTAATGCTTGCTTACATGACAGGCTCTTTTAGATGCTGAGGTTTACGACAGCTAATGCAACAGACAAAATCCCTGTCCGCATTGTGTTTATGTTCCATTGAGTGTGAATACTCTCTAAAAAGCAACCCTTAAATTTTCATGATAACTTTCCTGTAGTTCTTTGGAACACGGGCTTTGCTCTGGGTCTGCAAACCAGTGATCTTATTCCATTCTTGATGCTACACTCGACTCTGAGATATAGCTGTCAACAAAGTAGATCTGTTTCTGCACTCAAGGAGCTTATAGCCTAGCCGACTTCTCACCTGTGTCTAGAAACACAGAAGTGGGCCTGGAGTGGTGGCACATGCCTGTAATCCCAGCACTAGGCAGGAGGATTGGCTGCAAGTTCAAGGCCAGCCTAGGCTACATAGTGAGACCCTGAGTCAAAAGAGAGAGAGAAGTGTAGAATTGGGAATTGGGAGCTGTGAGGTGGGATCTGAGCAGCAACCTGGCCATTCTCTATTTAGATTCAGTGCCTACATCACTCTGCTCTTGGGAGTGCTGAGAATTATTTCTACAGGTAGAGAAGATAGGAGTGTGAGGGCAAAGGTAGGGAAATAAAATCACAGCTCCACAGAGGAAAACACAGTAAGTGAAAGAGCCACGTGGAAGGCCAGCAAGAGCATCCGGTCCCTCGGAGGAGGACCAGCCTTTCCAGACTATGATCCTGAGCTGGGCAGGATGGTGCTCATCTCTAATCCTAGGAGCTTCCGAGGACAGAGGCAGCCGATGTAACTTAGACAGACCCCGTCTCAAAATTTAAAAAATTAAAAATAGACTGGGGATGCAACCCAGCAGTAGGGCACTTGCAAAGTATGGGTGAGGCCCTGGGTTCAACCCCAAGTACAGCAAAAAATAATAAAATAAAATAAAATGAGATAAAATAAATTCTGCAGTCCTGACCACCTTGTAACAAAGGATTCAAGTAATTTACATAACAGGAAAGTCTTAGGAGCAGAGCGGAGCTATTTAATTTGGTTATGCTAATAGATTCCCATCCATTTACAGACTAATAGAAACTCTCCTCTGCCTCTTAAATAGGAGCACATTGGCAGGGTGCCACAGACCACCTGAAAACATACAGTCTCCTTGGTGTGTCAAATTCTACTCAACCACTCAGAGGGGAAAAGTTAACTAATTTACTGATAAATAACTTAAGATGTTATTGTCCATTAAAACCAATAGAGCTATATTATGGGCTGGAATGCAAAATTTGCATTCACATTGAAGATAAAGCCTGAGACTAAAGCTGTACTGGAGCCAGGGGCTCAGGGCTTAAGCCCATTTCCGTATTTTCCATCAGCCTCTGGAAAGCCAACCTTATAAAAATAATGTTTTGCTATGAATAATTGGGAAATTGGCAAATTGGCAAATAAAAGACAAATCCTCCAGTGGCATTGAGTTTCAACCACAATGCCACTTGGATGTCCCCTCCTTTTAGAAATTCTGGATTTGAGCCGGGCACGGTGGCTCACGCCTGTAATCCCAGCTGCTCAGGAGGCAGAGGCAGGAGGATCGCAAGTTCGAGACCAGAGGCAGTCTGCGTAATTTAGCGAGACCGTGTCTCAAAAAGTAAAAAAATGGGCTGCGGGCGCAGCTTAGTGGTCCAGCACTTGCAGAGCAGGCAGGCACGAGGCCCTGGGTTCAACCCCCAGTACTGAAAAAAAAAAAAATTCTGGATTTGCTGCCAGATGCAAGAAAAATCAGGGCCCCTTCAGGTTCTGACACCTGTCGCTTGTACCCACATCACCTAGCCGTGAGGCCACGCCCCCTCTCTTGGCACTTAAGGACGCTCCCCTGGAAGAGTCTGAGCTGACTGCTCTATTTCCAGACTAGCCATGAGAAGTGTCTTCCACCGCTCCCTCATGGTCCTTGGCCCTTGGCCCTGAGATTGGGTGCTGGAGGTCCTGACTCCACCTCCCCTTCTTCCAGTCTCAGGAGACTGTGGAGCGGGCAGACCCGCTGATGTCCTCTGTGCTCTGTGTTTCTGGAACAGGATCTGGACCAGGTGCAGCTCCACCTGGAAGAAGTGAGGTTCTTCGACGTGTTTGGCTTCAGTGAAACAGCAGGAGCGTGGCAGTGCTTCATGTGCAACAACCCCGAGAAAGCCACAGGTGAGAGGCCCCACTCGCTGCTGCGAACCGTCTGTGTGCCTCACATGTGCAGGGATGCGTGAGCCCCGCTATTCTTGGGTGAACACCCAAGGGGTAGTAATGCGCAAAACAGCGGCTGAGTGCCACTGCATGCAGAGGAAAGCATTCCAAAGGGGCTGGGAGCGAAAGGCAAGCTGTTGGAAGGGAGAGCACCAGAGCACCAGAAATGAACCGTGGAACGTCATAAAACCAGCAAGAAAAACGATCCCTTACCTATACTATGCAGTCACCCGTAAGGCAGTATGGGGCAGGAGATGTACCTCGGTGGTGCAGCACTTTCCATGAGGCACTGGGCGTGATCAGCCTTTTGGCCCTGAAAGGAATCTTTATTTCACCCAAATGACTCTGAGGGTTAAAAAGCTTTTTTTAAATCCTGCGGAGGTGTGTTCTAGAGCCTTTAAGAAGTAAAAACGCACTATATAAATGAATACAAATCGTATTATCTGATAATTATCCCTTACAGGGGCTGGGATTTAGCTCAGTGGGTAGAGCGCTGCACTGCAGTCTCTGAAGCCCCGAGTTCAATTCCCAGCACCGCAAAAAAATGGGAGAAGGGCCTGGCAATCCACTCCCAAGGCAATCCCAAAACAGTCAGCCATTGAAAACCCTATGAGGGTCTCTATGAGTCGGATACCGACTCTACAGCACTTAACAACAACAACAATCCCTTACAGAGCTGCTTGGTGATTGAACTGTGTTAAAAAAAAAAAAAAAAAAAAAAAGGAAGAAAGAAAGAAACGTTGGCTGAGCACTGTGGCACATGCCTGTGATCCCAGAGTCTCAGGAGGCTGAGGCAGAAAGATCACAAGTTCAAGGCCAGAGGCAGCCTGTGAAACTTAGCAAGACACTGTCTGAAAATAAAAAAGTTTTAAAACTAAAAAAAGGACTGGCATTGTGACTCAGAGGTAAAGCACTTGCCCAACGTGCAGGAGACCCTGAGTTCAACTCCTCAGTACTGAAAGAAAAATTCATAGTTATTCATACTTCCCCTTATTTTCTGTTGCACAAGAAGTCGGATCTACTGACCTTGCCTAAATATATTAATTGTTAGTGAATATGAGGCAAGCCTTATGTTAAATACCTCAGATGCCTTATCTTATTTCATCAGTACTCAACAAGAATTTGGTGAGGTAAGCACTGATATTATCTTTGTTTCCCTGATGGGGAAACTGAGGCACAGAGCAGTGTTAGTAACTGTCCAATGTCACACAGCATTTACACCCAGTCTGAGTCCAGAGCCCGTGCTCTTAACCATCTGGTCATTCTGCCTCCTGGTTGCACTTGGCCCAATCTGACCAGTGGAAAGAGGTTAATAATAAGCCAATGAGTAAAAAAGTTATGCAGTCCTTGGAAATGGAATATTTTGAGACTAATTTGCCCACAAAGAGGAGAGAGTTCTCAATGCTGACACCATTCAGGAACTGGAGTGTAGACCAAGAGAGCAGGGGTAAAGTCCTGTTGCACACAGGCCATTTTGTAGATGACCCGTCCTCTAGAAAGTCCTTGATTGTGCCACTCGTACACAGTCCTTTAACTTGGGGAATGTGTGTGTCTTAAAGGTTACCCATTGTGGCAAGTCTATCCTCTTGTTAACTGCCAAGATGTTCCTTCAGCTGAATTGAGAAAGTGCGATTTTGTGGCCAGATGGAGATGTGAGGGGCTCACAGAGAGGTACCAATTAAAATGCATTAACCCTCAGAAAAGGTAGGGAAGGAAGAAACTGGTAGTTAAGACTCTAGCCTTTGTGAGGCACAGATTGTTGGCTGATTACAGAGTCTGGATTGAGCCTATGCCAGAGTAAACCCCCCAATTTTTAAAAAGTTATTCAACCAAGTGAGGGATTGGGGAATTGGATGTTTCCATTATAAAACTTTCTAATTGGACCTTATTTCACAGATGAAAAAGACAGAGCATAAAAGAAACTCTATTTGAGATCCTGGTGAAATAAGGTACTTATCTTAGGTGGCCGCTTCAGAGTTTTCACTTCAAGTAAGCTGAGTCCTGGGTTCGATAAATATTTAATCATATTTGGCCGAGGGAGGGTTCAAAATGGGGGCAAAAGTTAAAAATACAAAGTGTTCCTTTAATATATATTTTCCCAAATTCACTGCCATGCACTTGAGAAGAGCATTATGTACATTCACTCTTCTTCCTTGTGTTTCCCACAGTTAAATACAGACTGAGAACATACAGCAATAAAAATTCAAACAAGGCCAAATGTTTTATGGCAAAACATATTGAGCAAAAGGTTTGGCCCTCCAAACTTCAGTGTGTTCGGATTTCCTTGCTCGTTTCCTTTTGCTACATGAAAGGGGATTTGAGACTCAGAGAAACCCTATTTTAAACTGTTATTTTCACCAAAAACTTTGACTCCCTGAAGAGTTTATATGTGTTGTTGATTCCATCTTCTTATTTTTACATAAGCATATACATTATGTATTTAATCTAAGTGAAAGTTCTAACATAATGCTACTGCCAAATATATTATTCATGGAGAAAGTATTTGCGTTCATGTTCTGCTCAAAATCTACGTTAAAGGATGGTCAAAACATAGGAATGAATATTTTTTTGTTATTGATTATGCATAGTTAGCCTAGTACTTGGTAGCTCATTTTTTCATTGATGCAGTGTATGCCTATTGCATTGGTTGAATATCTTCTACAGGCTGACTCTTAAGATGGAAACATAAATAAGGTATATTGCCTCTGCTCCGAAAGGAATCCATAATCCAGTCAGGGCCAGAAGAAAATCCTGCATATTTCTTTGTATGTTTTTAGCATGCAGTAAGTGTTTGTTGAGTGACTGAATGAATGTGCAATATTTTGAAATGAAAAAGTCAAATATTCAAACATCCAATATTCAAATACCATGCTTCAAGAGTTAACCGTTCCGCCGGGCGCGGTGGCGCACACCTGTAATCCCAGCGGCTGGGGAGGCAGAGGCAGGAGGATCACAAGTTCGAGACCAGAGGCAGTCTGCGTAACTTAGCGAGACCCTGTCTCAAAAAGTAAAAAAAAAAAAAAAAAATGGGCTGGTGGCGCAACTCAGTGGTTCAGCACTTGCAGAACATGCAGGCACGAGGCCCTGGATTCAACCCCCAGTACCACACACAAAAAAAGAGTTAACCGTTCCAAATAAGGCTCTGTTCATAAACCAAAGGGTCTCATCTCCTCCTGTCTCAGCACCTGATTGCTCTGTCAGCCTCCAGATTCTAAAGAAGGAGGATTGGACGCTAGTATAAAAGTCTGCATAAACTGGACTTTTGATATTTTTTAAAGACATGCATCCACAATTCAGTAATTGTTCTCACATAGTTGATATTTCAATATTTTAAAAATGCCAACCAGCATCTCCATAAATGCAGAACAAAACATGAGGCACTTAGACATCAAGGAAGACATCCAGAAATACAGATACTTCTCACAATATGCAGACTAAGCCATGAGAGTCCTTCAGAAACAACAGCACATCAGCAAACTTCCCTGGCCACCTCACACACATTCCTCATCGCTGTTGTCCCCTGACTTCTGTATGGACACACAAAGCTCACTGGAGTTTCATATCTAGTGATCAATAGAAACTTTAATCCAATTTAGTGCAAATAAGTCAGAGGAAGCTAAATACCAGAATACTGTTGTTGTTGTTGTTGTTGTTGTTGTTGTTGTTGTTGTTGTTAGGTGCCATTGAGTCGTGTCTGACTCATAGTGACCCTCACAGGGTTTTCAATGGCTGATTGTTTCCGGATTGCCTCGGGAGTGGATTGCCAAGTCCTTCTCCCATTTTTATGGTGCTGGGACTTGAACCCGGGACCTCAGAGACTGCAGAGTGGCATTCTACAAACTGAGCTAAATCCTAGCCTCCCAGAATAGTGTAGAGACCCTGAAATGATTATAATTTATCACTGTAAACACTATATGCTAAGCTTTACACTATTTTTTCTCATTTTCTTGCCATTACTGACTTTATTTTACAAATGAGAAAACCAAAGCACAGAGAGATTAAATGATTTTTCCCAAGGACACACAGCTACTCAGGGATGGAACTGGGATTTTAATCCAGGCAGGCTGACTCCAGAACCTAAAATTTCAACCTCTAAGGCAAATTGAAGTTAAAGACATAGAATGTTGGAAATTCCAATAACAATTAATTCATAATGTTATAATACATTGTAAAGACCCAGAGGAAGCTCTATTTTTTAGACATGATCTTCCTCCTTCATGATTTATGTCATAAGAGGAGCAGGAAAATTGATATAGTAATGTGTGGGAAATTATTACATGTGGCAAATGGTTACCGTAGAAGCTATTTCCAGTCTAATGACTGACTCAGCCTTGATAATCATTTCATAAAAGTACAAAGTAAATATTAGAAAATCACAGAAATATCTCAGTACTCCTCAGAGACCTGCCTGGCGTGGTTATAGCAGACCTCGTGACTCCACATGAATGAAAGAACAGAGGTTGAGCAAGTGGATATCACAGAACACAACTTATTTCTGGAAACCCATGCAAATCCCCTTTATCAGCCCACGTGTGTCTTGGAACCACACAGTGCATGTGACAGTAAGAGCTAGTCAGCCGGACCATCCTGGGACACATCTGGCTTTCTATTCAGTAACATTTGTTTAAAGGAGGAGGAAGAAGTAGGTCAGGACGTTCACTCTTGTTTCTCAAGATGCGTGGGATGCCTTTGTTCGTACACTGCACAGAAAGCAACTTAGAGTTTTGGCACTCATATCCCCTTCTATAAATCTGAGCCATCCCTAGTGTGATGGCTGAGTGTTTCTCTGAGTCACTAGACACTTAGGATTTGAATGTGATTGTTAGGAGGAGGTCTCCCTGCGTGCTAAAAGAAGGTGGAGGAATTCTTCTCCAGCAACCTTCCATCATGATTCTTCTATCAAACTGATTTCAGATATTTTCACAATAAGAGCATGCGTTCCCTTATATCACATGGACAAAGAGAGGCAGCTTCAGGGGAAATCAGTACAAGAAGACATCCTCCATAAGGGGATTTTCTTCCGACACTAGAAAATACTCAACTGCAGTTGTGGCTCTCCTTTGATGGATATCATTCTTGTGGGCAAGGTGACATTCTGTTCTAAATGCCAACATGAAAATAGGCTGGCTGAGAACCTAATATGTAGGGCCACAGATAGTCTTATAGGTCTCTTAATATGAAACTTGTCCATTTCATTTCAATGTCATCTTTCACAAAACTGTAAAAGTAATGAAAGAAACCCCAGGTCGGATTTAGGCAATGTCTGGGTTTGCCATGGTATCTTTCCTTCTATCATGTATGTTAGAGCGCTAGCAGGGACTGGGGCCATGGAACCAGCAGCAGCAGCTTCGTTCTTGGGTTCTCTGTTGAAAGAATCCAGATACAGAGAGTACATAGTGTGGGTAAGGTCGATTTTAAAGTCGTTGTTAGGTGTCCAACTCATAGCAACCGTACATACAACAGGTGAAACATTATTGTTACTGCTTCTCTGCTATTCATAGGGTTTTCAGTGGCTGATTGTTTGGGGAGTGGGTTGCCGGGTCCTTCTCCTAAGCCTACAGCACCTGGTGTTCCCAGGTGGTCTCCCATCTAAGTACTAACCAAGTCCAACTCTGCTTAGCTTCCAAGATCTGATGGGATCGGATGCCACAGTGGTATGGCTACAGGCCTTTTAAAGCCGTAGTGTCCTCTAAAGGAGCAAGAGCAGAGGATAGTTGAGAGCTATTGCCAAGGGTAAAGGCGTAAGCAAATCCTGTGGTTTAGTTTTGTGCCTCCAGGGGAGTAGCATGTGTACTTGGTGTCTTGTTTTGTAAAATGGATTAATCGACATGTTTGGTATACTTCAAAAGAATGAGGTCATAGGT